>SNQJ01S0037638.1:0-10698 GCA_010110895.2 Picea sitchensis
AATTAAGTCCTTAAAAACAATTGTCGATCGCTGATGTACCATTGGCATTGGAAAAATGGGAGAAAGGGCGTGTCAATCGATGATTATGGCTTGCAAAAACATTTTCTAAAAATTGTCGATGTATCGTTGACATCGGTGAAATCCGAAAGGTAAATCATCAACATAGGCAACAACAATAGTCGATCACTGATCGTCAATATATTTCCGACATCGACGAAGAGGGTAAAAGGGAATGATAACATATGTCTAAATAAAATCACCGATGCCGAAAAGAAACGCTTCTCACACCGAAGAGGTCAAATCAACCGTCACAAGTTTTTCCGCATAGACAGTCTGTATTGTTTGGTTATTACCCACGTCATATTTTGATTTTCCCCATGTTATACTTGTACTTCCACGAAAACACTTCCACTTCAGCACTGTACGACATTTCGGGTCGGCGTCCAAATGTTTTCCTAAAGGCACCAATGAAACGACGTCAAAGACAATCTGCCAACGCTGATGCAGTCATTAACTATCGACTGATTGCTAGAACACCAAATTTTTGGCTTTAGATCGAATATTTATCCGTCGACACTGACGATCCTGGTTGATTTGCGCTGCCCATTTAATGATCCTACTTATCCCATATACCAATCATACTAGTTCCATTGGAGTGAGAAAAACTCTCGGGTGATTTGAGGAGACACCTATAGATAGGTGAAGGATGAGGTTTGTGATTTTTTAGACAATTAAGAACTTCACGTAACTGATACCACGACATCATGCGTCGATCAACTTCGAAAATTTTGAATTCACCGATAAAATTTAAAGTAACACACTCTTGAGCCCCCAGCCTGCATTGCATTTATTCCTAAGCATGATGCAGATTCCGTTATAGATTGTATATATCATATATGTACTCCTAAATTTAAGACTCGGTGTGAGAAGGTAGGTATGTTTTAAATTTCCAAAGTTTGTGCCCAAGAATGGTATTCCATTCGCAAATCACTGATCTCCCAAGCAGACAAAGGAGAAAGAGAGAGCATCGAAGAGGTAACAGGTCATTGTGCCACTTCAATTACTAGTAAGCCTAGGTTATTTCCTGCAAGGAAGAGGTAAGCATGGTCTTTATTTTTTACATTTATGATTACGTATAATAACATTTGTCATAGTTGGCTTGCAGCTTAGTATTCCGTTTTGTGCAGGAAAATGCCTCTGTGAAATCAAACGACCAGAAGCTCACCAAGGATGACCAAAATGAAATAATTGGAGTTCAACGAAGGTTCGACACCAGTGACCACAAGCGAACTTGATTTTGTTTCGAAGAAGGAGTCAATCATCTAGACTTCTACCAAGAAATAGTTTACCTAGCCTCCAGTGTTCGGGGACACCGAGGAAAGCACTTGATCTAAAGTAATGATCCCGCATTGGGGGGATATTTTTAACAAAACAAGTCAGGAAGATTACTTGGAGTTTACACCTCACAATGACCCGAATGTTAGGTTATTGGATGACCAAGTTTTACCGAATATTAGGTGATCATATTTTCACTTGGTGGCCTGTCGGACCCCAGTTATGCCCTACAACGAAACCCTGGGATGGATAATTGACCACAAAGACGTGATGAAATGCACGATCAATAATGAGGAGGGAGAATATGTTGGTTTCTTTCTTCTAGTAGAGGTACAAAAATAATACAAACTCAAAGACCTAGAGGAAAGACTGAATATAGATTTTGTGGTAAGGTTTTATGAGTTCCGTGACACCAACTAGTTACTAGCCTAGTGGTGGAAAGAAGATAAAAAATTCACAAATGAGAGAAATGGCTGGTACAACACGCTAAATCTCAGAGAGCCTTATATGTATTTAATGGCTTTAATCTGCTGATTGTATGGATAAAAATACTGCTCAAATTTTTCATAGGCGTGGATTCCTTTAGCATATACCGTGGCAATCTTCGTAAGCAGTTTCAATTGGGGAGCCATTATTTCCAAGAAGCTGAGTATCAACATCTTATAGGCCCAGACCCCAAAAGATGGAGAAACATCATTTTTCTACATGTCCTCTTACCTATTGGATGTAATCTGAATGAGAAACGTTTTCGCATGTATGAATTTGAGTTGGCATGTTGTCGATTTACCCATGCATGTTTATTTCAACATTTTGTGGGAAAATAGGTACAAATTTTTTTACGCCATGATATGTGATGATTTCATAGACCGATTGCAATTCATTATATTTAGAAAATAATGCCCAAGGCTTTCAGTTCCATCCAAAAAGATGATTTCCAAAGTTGGCCACTGGTATTTTGAAGAAACAATCACTTATATCAGAGTGTTCAGAGCTACTGGCGCACCACACCTATTCCCGTTCATGTCCTGAGCTGTCTCATATTGGGAGAAATTTGTCACAAGACCATTCTACAAGGATATAATCTTCTTTGGTAAAGGATAAGAATATGGATTTCATACCCTATGGTTTTCATATCGGGATTTACATGGTAAAAGACACTGCACAGGAGAAACAAGAAGGATTGAGTCAGCTTGAGTATCGGTTCCCCACTGGCCATTTTTGCAAGCATGATAGAAAAGGCTTGGTACTCCAGAATGTGTCATAGGTGTCCTCATGTTGGCCATATGGTCATGATAGCTTTGAAGATGAGATATTTACCAAGGGATCCCAAGATGGGGAGGAAGTGCTCTATAGAAGGGATAACCCAAATATGACCAAATTCAAAGCAATGACCATGGATGAACAAGTGGAAACAATAGAGCACAATGCTCAAGAATACATTAGGGTAAGAGAAAAAAATAGAGTAGCAAAAGCGGCAGAGGCACAAAGAAGGGGGATATTGTTAGTAGAAGAAGTCGAGAGAGCTGTGCAAAGATTAGGGGAAGATACCCCACTTAATCCTTTGATATGACCTTTGAGAATTACCTCAAATGATACAAATGATGAGGCATAACTAAATAATTCAAATACAATTCCACTGGAAGAGAGTGTTGACCAAGAAAACTCTAGCCCTATGTCACCACAGTAAGGATCATCGATGACTACTACATCTCAGTGAAGGTCAACAAGAGCATCAAGTGGGACGGGTATGCCTACTATCCTCATATATTTAATCACAATATATGAAGGCGAGGAAGGTTCAGAAGCTTCACACATAACCTTGGTACCAATCACACAGGAGGAGGAACAAGGGGACAAATCTTCTCCAGCTTCCGATGATTTGGTCCCAAATCCCCAGAAGGAGACCATGAGGCTAGGAACACTCCTGACACTATATTTCTCAATCAAATGGGAACACAACCTTAGGATGATATCTCTAAGAATGACTTGGATATAGGTGAACAAGAAGAAGGAATGGGGCAACCATAAATCAGCATCCCAACGACTAAACTGTCAACCAATATCGATCCTTATCCTACTTCTCCATATAAGACTGAGACTCCATTAGTCTATGTGGAGTATCAAAATGCCAAGTCACTAGAACATGCAAGAAATTCCCCTGCTAGGGAACTAAGTGGACCAAGCCATGGAACATAACAAGCTAATGCAACAAAATTACCACATAAAACAATGATTGAGAAGGCAGGAGGTTAGGTGCCTACCCTTGAAAGGGATAGATAACCTACCATGGAAGGCCTCTATATGACGAGAATCCTAGGAAATAATTTTTCCTGGGGAGATCAACAGATTTCTAAACTAGTAGACGAAGTCACCGATATACACGAAAATGATTATGACAAGAAAAGGAAAGTTGTGATGAGAAGAATAGTCAAGAAAAGGAAGCTCATGCTTGATAACACCATGTTCATAACCACATAGGAGACACTATTTGACACATAAAATGCTAATATGACTGAGATAATCAAAGAAGGAATGGCCATATATAGGGGAAAAAGGGATGAAAGGGAGGTAGCCACCATGAAGAAAGAGATGGACCATTTGCGATAGCAAGTGGAGTGTTACCAAAATTCAACACAGGCGGTGGTACTCTTGATGTGTGATTTCCGAGATATGTATGCAAAATTCACAAGGGAAAGAGACCTCTTCACCGCTCGCATAGTTGATTTCCAAGAAGATACCCTTATGGGGATAGGAACTTGTAAATACATGCAACAATTTTATGAGAAGGCACATCAAGCCTTGGAATGGATAAACTACATCAACAAAGTACAGAAGGGCCTAGACACATAATAGCATGGAATCCTAGTGCTGATGGACAACAACATCGACCGAATAAGGAAGGCAACTGAACACTAGGTAAGTATGGTCTGGGAATCCTGACGAAAAATGAAAGAATGATGGGAAGAGTGTGAGAAAAATTGGGAGAAAATCAATCAGGAAATGAGGAATATCGACTTTCCAGAGTTTGGCCCACCGAAGTATTTCACCGATTTACATGACATATTTAAGCAACATGCATAGCAAGACCAAGTGTACAAAAGGAAGATTTCACAGGTTTCAAGCATGATCCCAGGTCAAGTAAAGAAGTGCATGGAGCCTCTGATTAAATCTATAAAAGTATTACAACGCTTGAGTGTCAAAATAATCAAGTACAAAGAATGAGCTATTGAGATGAAGGAGGTCCTCTCCACTCCGATGGATCAACACAGGTTCCCATATGCAAATACATGTGAAGATATCTTCTACAGATGGTCAGAATATGAGAAGAACAATCCACTTCAATAAAACGACCAGATGATCTAAAGAAAATCAAAAGAGAATAGATAGATAAAGTTCATCGCGTGCCGTTTTCTTGAATTATCACAACTTAGTAGCTATTTTTAGTTTAGACTTATTTTATAAATAAGAGAATCAACCTTGAGATCAGGGTCGATGGTTTTGGAGAGAAAGACTTTTTCTAAAATATTGTAAGAGAATTATTTATGTGCAAGTTATTTTAATGTAGAAGTTCTATTTAGAATCCAAGACACTTCTTTCATCTGAGGTGTGAATGTGATTGGACCGAGGGGGATTATCTCTGTCTTCGAATTCAAAATTTTGTTGTTGATTTGAGTAAGATTTGATGTATTTTTTTATTTAATTTATCTTATAAGGTTGTGGTTGTTCTTTTATTCTAATTGATGAATAGAAATCGATTGTGTTAATATGTGATTGATGATAGAGCATTGAAAATTACTTTTCTTGCACTAATTTCTTGTCATGTATATATTTTCTTTCTGAAACCGTTATCTCAAACGATGTTGAATGTTTACAAGTCAAATAATATTATTTCTAGGTTAAAGTAGTTTTGATCCTCATTGTCTGCATGTTGAGGTATAAAAGGTTATCCCAAAACCTAGTTTCCTACCATACATTGTAATTTCTCTCTGTCATTTAGCTTAGGATCCACCTTTCTTTCCCACTAGTGATAAAAGAAACAAAAAATAGATCTGCATAGACTGAGGAAAGTTTTCACCTAAAGACATATCTATCATTCACGATTAAATCCCATCGACAAATCCAGCGAGATCATGAATCTGGAGAACCATACCACTTAGTAAACACTTGTGAGTCTAATTGGGCCTCTCAAGCGGGTTTGGTTCCTACTGTTGAGTCAAAGGGATCTCAGACCCCTCAACACCAGGGAAGTGGTTGAGGAAGTTAATGGTTGTTGAAGGATTGGTCGTTTGGAGAAGAAAAGGGCCAATTGAATGATCGGCAACAAGACATCACGGTTTCCCCTTCATAATGGGAATTGCGGACTACATGTTACATATGTAGGAAGGTCGTGAGAATACCAAGGATATTGGTGGAGGAAGAAAACAAAGGAGGAAAAACACCACCAGAGACATAGAGAAAAAATAGAATGTCCAATCGGATGCTCTAAAAGTAGAGTTGAGCATCAAATACCGAGGAAATAAACATGCACATGGGGAGATGCGAAAAAGGAAAAATATTAATCGGATTCATGAGTAGTAGACGTATGGAGAACAAACGCTAATAAAATATGAGTCTAAGAGTGTATATTTAGAAGATTGAAAGGTTTCCTTGAAGAAAATAGGAAACTTGTCCAATTTGAGAGTGATCACTCGAAACAGAGAAGACCCACATCCATACTAGAACAAGAAGGACTACAACTTTTTTCTTACTGGAAATAAACCGACACTAGTAAGGGCAGGTTGCTGAGAGATTGTTTAGTTGAGAAGGAACTCCATTTTGTAGAGGAAATCCAATTGAGAAGCCACCTGATAAGCCTATAGATTTCTTGAGCTCAATGGGAAGGGGGAAAATTTTGTTGTTGTAAAGGGGGGAAGGAGAGTAACTTTCCTAGATCATCTCAAGTTAGGAGTCCAACTGAATCATTTCCCCTTGTAGTATCATGGCTTGGCATGGGGGTGTAATATTATAGGAAGGCACTCTGTAGTGTGGCCTAAGATTGGGATGAAAGGCGTCCTCTCTCAGTCAGTTGGTATTGGAATTTTTTCTTAATCAGATAAGTGTATAACTTGAGTCATTTAATTTATGCATGAATGATGGGTGTATGAAATTTTATGATTCCATGGGAAATGTAAATGCTTGTAATTGATAAATGAAACCTATGAATAAATTGGATGTAATGATGTTTCCATGGTTACTTGTTAAATTATGAAAATGAGTAAGTATGGGCAGTCTGTATCCCTATGGACCTTATATCTTTAGAGGAAATCTTGCAAGACATGGACAAAAAAAAAATTAACCGATGATGTGGATGTCCTGTTGACTAGAGCGATTCCTATGAAAAAAGGAGGACCTTGAGTTATGAGGTAGTTGCGATATTTGTGTGGAAATATTGCAATATATGCAATATCTTACATTCACATAAAATAGAGATGCCTATGATGGTATTAGAGTTTTTTTTTCTGACCCTTAGAGATTTGGTGAAAATCCTTGAATAAATTCATGAATGTTTAAGTCCAGAATCAAGCTATTTTTCCTGAAGAAAACCTGAGTTCAGTTGGGATGAATCCTATCTATTGGATCATCATGGTGAGTAGATATATAACTTTCATCGAATGGGCTACCCATCAGTTCAATCAAGGGATATATCGTAATAGGACCCCGATGAGGGAAATCCCAAGTTAACAAGACTCGTTGATCCATCAGAGTATGGATATGGTGGATTTTGGATCATTGGATCCATACGATAGTCTATTGGAGTAAGGCTAGTTGGGGATATGGAAGGAATATTAGAAGATGAAATCCAACAACAAGAAGTATGAGGACTGTAGACCACGCAGAAAATTCTTGTGGAATCACAGTCGTCAGATCTCATGAGAACTTCCCTAGGAGGAGAGTCTGTATACCTTACCTAGTGATCAGTTGGAACCTCCGAGGCACACTTCATCCATTGGATCAAATGAATGAGGACCATTTGATTTGTCAGAGAAGATGCATTTAAAGTGGCTGATTCAGAGTAGTCAATGGAGCTAGAAAAAATATGATCCGATAAGGAGGCGTTCCGAGAAGGAAAGTAGACCGTCAATTTGGAATGGGAGATAATTGATCTCATGCATGAATCGAAGTGGACCCCATTAGGGATGGTAATACTAGGACATGATAGGAGGGAAACCATCGACTAGGTAGAGGCTTCGATGAAATCGTACCCATTGAACTGGGATATCCGAAAGTTGTTATATCCTTAAGTAATCTGTCGAAATGATTCCATAGGAGAGGTTGATGAATCTGGTGAGTAAGTACTTCGATGGGAGTAAGTCCGAATTAGCTATTGTATGTGTAGATGAGGTCAAGGAGGAATACTGACCATCCGATTGGGGTGTTTGGATTCTTGGATACCTCAACTGACTCTAGAAGAGGTTTGTAGCATTGAATTTATAAGAAGAAACATAACTTAGGTATTGATAGGAGAAGTCCTCACATAGACATTAATGTTCCCAAGTAATCACTGAGTGTAGAAGAAGGGAGAAATTGTGACACCCCACCATCCTAAGTGAGTATTAGGGGGTTGGGAGTGCTACAAAAACCTACATACTATGACCGAAAACCTAAGGGATAGAAAAATGTACCCTATGGAAGTCAAAATAATAAGACAAATGAGTAATGTGTAAAGATTAGACATGTGTATAAGGTCTACTACAAGAAGAGAGACAATTTAGAGGAGAAGGTTAAACGCCTTGGAAGAGATGTGTCCTCTGTACGATGACCCACTGAAAATTTCACCTTCCAAGTTAGAACTTATCAAGCCTTGTTGTCTCACTCTATGAAGAACAAATGGATAGTTGACACTAGGTGCACTCATCACATAGCTAAGGATGCCTCCTTGTTCACGTTTTTGGATGAATCTAAGGAGAGGAAAAACTATGTTACTGATAATGTTTCTCTAGATGTTGCCAGTTAGGGTGTTGTTACATGTTGACATGGGAAAATTGTTGACTTCTATCATGTGCCAATCCTTAGTGTCAATCTGTTGTTTGTTTGTCAGTTAACACAAATAGGTAATATTGTGAAATTTTGGCCATATCATTTATATATTCATGATTTGAAGAAAGGGAAGTCAAATTGTTTCTAGAGGTATTCTCGACCTGACATAAAATTTATATAAATTATATAACATGACTCGACCCGAAAGAAAATTACCTACTCTTGTTGTTCACATTGATGAATGAAGTTGAATTTGGCATGAACGACTTGGACACATAAATTTTCAAAGTATACAGGCACTAGAAACTCAGAACATGGTTGTTATTTTATCTAAAGTGTTTCCCCCTGAAGGAGTCTGTAAGGGCTGTGTGATTGGGAAGTATCATCAGGAACCTTTTGACTTTATAAAATCATGGTGAGAACATAACCTACTAGACCTAGTTCACAGTGATGTCAACTACATCAATCTATCTTCACTGGCAGGTGCAAGGTATATTTTGACTTTCATTGATGATTTCTCTCGTTTCACATGGGTATTTTTTCTAAATAATAAGAACCTTGTCTTTGAAAAGTTCAAGGAATTTAGAGCCTTTGCTGAAAAGCAATGTGGTCGACCCATCAAGTTCCTGAGATGAGACAATGGTGGTGAGTATGTAAATCGATCTTTTGAAGAATACATGGTTCAATATGGTATTAAATGGAAATAGTCGGTTACTTAGACACCTTAGTAGAATGGCCTTGCAGAATGTAAGAACTAGATGATGGTAAAAATGGCTAGACGTCTTTTGCAGGATAAATATATTCCTTCTCACTTCTGACCTAAAACAATGCATTATGCAAACTATCTGCTCAATCACATCTCATCTAGAGTTGTTCCTTCCATGACTCTAGTTGAACAATGGTGTGGAAAGAATCCTTCAGTCAACCACCTCCGTGTGTTTGGATGTGTTGTCTGGGCTCATATTTTTTATGATTGCACAAAGAAGTTGGATGCAAAGAGTCATGCTTGCATCATGATGGATAATTTGAAGATTCAAAATCCTATCAATTGTTTGATCCCGTCAAATGACAAATTATTATCAGATGAAATTTATGGTTTGATGAGAAGTATTCTGGAATTAAGTTATTGAATGCCTCCTCTAGATTGCTACAGGATGATCCCTTTGATGTTGTCTCTGACATTTGTTCTCTTGTTCCATATTATATTCCTTCGATTGGACAGTCAAACTTACCATCAACCTCATCGTCGATTAGTTCGTTGTCCTTTGTTTCGACTATTCCACCAACTGAAAACCCTCCGAGTTTTGATCGAATTGTTGTAGTGACCACCATCTCACCTATTTCTTGTCTACACATATGGGATGCCAAGATAATTGAAGTTGTTGGAGCTGATGTCGGTGATGTTTCCTCTGGACGACAAACTCAAATTCAAAAGAAACATGCCAACGTTTCCTTGATAACTTGTGTACTTGAAATTGTTGATCATGTTTCCTACTCAGATGCTCAATGAAAAATTGAATGGGAATAAGCTATGCAGACATAAATTGATTCTTTTTTGAAGAATCACACTTGGGACTTAGTTCACTGACTGCAAGGAAAGAAAATTGTGAAGTGTAAATGGGTCTATAAGACCAAATTTACCTTTGAAGGTATTGATGAGTGACATAAATCATGCCTTGTTGTGAAGGGGTTTTATCAACAAGAAGGTATCGACTACATTGAGACATTTTATCCCATTGAAAAGATGAATGTTTTTTGATTGATTCTTTCCCTTGCTGCTAGCTTTGGATGGAAAATCCATCAAATGGATGTGAAGAGTTCCTTTCTTCATGGAGATCTATCAGAAGAAATTTTCATGCAACAAACACCTGGTTTTGTGAAATATTCTAACTTGGTTTATTGACTAAATAAGTCGCTCTATGGTTTGAATCAGGCTCCCTAAGCTTGGTATGCTAAGATAAATAGTTTATTTCTTCAATTTGGTTTCAAACGTTGTGAATCTGATCATAGATTGTATATACTCCATACCAATGGAGACACTTTGATTGTTGTTGTATATGCATATGATCTTCTCATTACTAGAAATAATAATGATCTCATGAATAGATTGAATAAACAACATGCTGACACCTTTGATATGACAAATCTTGGTACTCTTCATTATTTTTTGGGTCTTCAAGTATTACCATTGTGTGATGTATTTTTTGACATGTTTTAAGATGGATGACTATAAGCCTTGTTCTACTCCTTTTAAATATGGTGTGAATATTACCAAAATTTTTCAAACACTCGTAGTTGATGATACACTTTATCAACAACTAGTCGACAATATTATTTATCATTTCC
>SNQJ01S0037638.1:20194-31524 GCA_010110895.2 Picea sitchensis
CCAAATTCTATAGGATAAAATTATTTTAACTTAAAAACCACCAAAATTTTATACAAACTATATAAAATCCTTAGAAATTTGAATATTTTTACAAAAATGTCGCCAAACATTTATAGTTGGCATATAAAGGATTAGTAAGATTCGTCAAGGTTTCTACATTTTAAAATAAATTTCCATCCTTAAAATCACCCCTACGGGCCAAATTTGCTAATTTTCCCCCTTAAAGTGTAACCATATTTTTTCCCAAGTGTTTCCTAAGGCTAGAAACACTCCATTGAATCCCTCCTTAGATTTTGCAATCATCAAATAAGGCTCCATGTGAAAGATCCAATTCTACTCAAGTCTAGGAACAAAATACTGAAATCATAACAAAAAGGGAGACGTACTAAAGGAAAATACTTTTTATAAGGATTCAAGTCTTTTAAGAACTTGTAAACAAGTTCATCCTTCAAGGGATAGAATAGAATACATGCATGGTCCAAGCATCAATTAGGTCAAGTCACCATCTCATCCACTCATGTGAGATGGCACACATAGAGATATAGTCATACTTCTATGAAAAGGTGAAATTCTCTTTCTTATGAAGATTTTTAAGAATGAAAACAAGCATTCTTTAGCCACTATTCTTCAACGAGTAATTTATAGAGTGGCTTGGTAATGGTCATATATATGTATAAATATAAAAAATACTCAAGGATGAGACTTGTAATCCAAACCATAGTGTACCCAAGGTTTAGTTATGACAGTAAATTGTCCAATCCGATATACCATGAAGGCCCTTGTTAACTCTAAAATTCAGCATATAGACATTTATGAATTAAATAGAAAGGATAGAAATAAATTATTATCATAGGCTTCCTTAGATAAATAGAACACATAGATTGGGGCACTCAACTCGTGAAGGCGCTCACGCTCTGTTCTAGGGTTCGCCTCTTTCGCTTTCATGTCTGGCCAGGGCGGAGGGGAGTCGCCGCCCCCTCCCTCCCCGACCTCCTCCTTTTGTAAGCTTGTTGCAGCATGCAGCAAGAATCTCCCCCCTACAGAACCTCCTAGTTTCGTGAGAAAACTAAACACGGTTCCTGAGATCGTTCTCCCCCCGGACCAGCCTATGAAGGTCGCACTGTCTCTTGCAGATCGCGGCCTAGTAGGTTAGTTCATGGGCCTATGGCCCTCAGCCCGAACAACAGATAACTAGATTCAAAGGAATTGGAGGCCTCTGATAACAAATAGCGTAACTTTCTACGCGGTTGGGAGAGGTTTTTTCATCTTTGAATTCATCTCTCAGGAGGACAGAGATATAGTCTTCAGAAACGGGTCGTATTTCATGGGCACACAAGGGCTCTATCTGAATCGCTGGACCCCTAGCTTCGATCCAGCCTTGGAAGTGCCAAAAGATGTCCCAGTTTGGGTAAGACTCCAAAACCTGCCAATACACTGTTGGAACTCTTCTTCGCTCCAAGCTATTGGAAATGGCTTGGGACACTACATAGATAAAGTGGACCCAAAAGACCAGTACTCTTGCGCAAGGATCTATGTGGAGGTTGATCTAGAGGTAGGCCTGCCAAAAGCGGTAAAACTAAAGGTAGGGGACTGGCATCACTTCCAAAATATCGATTACGAGCAACTCCCCTTCAAATGCAGAGGTTGCCACGAATACAGCCATTTCAAGCGGAACTTCCCAAAAAACCTAAGTATAGAGAAAGAAGGGGAATACAATTGGCAGCAGGCTAGGAAAGGGAAGCCGAAATAAAAAGGACCAAGAAGCGACAAGACAGCCCCAACAAAAGAAAAGAACCCAAGAGGTAAAGAAACGACCAACAACTTCAACGCTCTGGCCCAGGAAACTAGTGGAGAGTTAGGGAAGCTGAGACAGGAAGCCCAAGGAGAAGCTGAAGGAGGCACCCAATCCCCCATAAACAGAGAAACACAAAAGCCAACAGAGGACGAGATGCAAAAAAAATCCCCTCCAAGGATTGGAGCGACCCAAGGCACAGAGGAAGGGGAGATCTCGTCCGGCAGTGATTCGGAAGGCACAAGTGAAGCCTGGGCCTCCCCAAAGAAACCAGGAAGAGGCAGGAAATCCAAAAAAGTTGAAAGAGATCAAGAAACCTACAAGGACGTTCTAAAAGGTGCCCAACCAACTATCAAGCAACTGATCAGCGTAAGGCAAACAAGGAAGCTCTTCAAAGCCTCCCAAGGAGGCCATTCCCCTCCCCAAGGTAATTAATGAAGCTAACCTCCTGGAACTGTAGGGGTCTTGGTAGAAAAAGGAAAGAAGAAGCTCTCAAAGATATTATCAAAACTTCGGAAGCAGACATCCTACTCCTCCAGGAGACCAAGATGAGTCAGCAGGACTCTCTCAAAGCTTCAAGAAACGCATGGAGAAACAGCCAAGGAATAGTTGAAAATGCCAGGGGCGCATTAGGCGGTCTATGCACGCTATGGAACAACACCAAAATAGAAATGCTCGACTCATACACCCACATGCACTGGATCCACACATTGCTCCTCCATAAAGACTCCAGAATTCAGGTAAACCTCATTAATATATACGTTCTGCGGCATATAGAAGAGAAAAAGATTTGTTGGGAATCCCTCCATGACTTCCTTCAAAAAAATGAGCTAGATAACATCATTTTAGGTGGAGACCTTAATGTAACCCTTAGCCAGGAGAAAAAGAGAGGCGGTACCATAGTCAAAGACCCATCCAGAGAATTGGTGGAAGATATTATTACAGCTTGGGAACTAATAGATATAAAACTGGTCAAAGGGCACTATACATGGTCCAATAAGAGGTTAGGTCTGGGGCATATAGCTGCCAGGCTGGACAGATTTCTCGTCCAAAGTTCTTACCTAACTCTGGGGCTTAACGCTCTCGCATAAATCCTACCCCACAGCGCTTCATACCACAAGCCTATTCGTTTAGAATTTAAATCAGAGCAGGGGAAGGGACCCCTCCCTTTCAGGTTCAATCCGTCCTGGATTCAAGACAAAGATTTTCTTAAAATCGTTTCCAGCACATGGACAGGAAAGGTCATTGGATCTGCATCCTATGTTTGGGAAGAGAAGCTACGGAGGTTAAAAGTCGCCCTGAAATCCTGGGCAAGAAGTCGTCCTGACCCAACCTCCTCATGCAAAGAGGCCCAAAAACTCCTTGAGATTCATCAGCTAGAACTGGAAAGCAAAGAAATCACCCAAGAGCACCTGTAGCAAGAAGTCCTACTCCAAATCCAATGGTACAAGGCATGCAGGGAGGAAGAGAGTTACTGGAGGGAGAAATCTAGAAGTCTTTGGCTGAAGGAAGGAGACAAAAATACTAGTTACTTCCATAAGCAGGCGGAGGCAAGGAAACATTATAAGGTAGTCACAGAAATTCAAGTTCAAGACACAATAATCTCAGATCCAGAAGGTATCAAACAAGCAACCTTCGATACCTTTTCAGCCCTCTACTCAGAAACGCAATGGGCAGACATCGGCCCCCAAAGGTACCCCCTCTCCATCATTCCATCTCTCATAAATGAGTACATTAACCGCAATCTGCTAAAAGAAGTTTCGCAGCAAGAAATAAAGGAGGCCCTGGATCAAATGAATCTGGACAAAGCCCCTGGGCCGAATGGATTTACAGCCAGATTTTATCAACATTGTTGGGCGATAATCAAATATGACCTCACCAAAATGATAAGGAGATCACAGTCAAGTAGTAAACTAGGAGGGAGAACAAACTCATCCTTCCTGGCTCTCATCCCGAAGGAGAAAGGAGCACTCAGTTTCAACCGCTTCAGTCCGATTTCACTCTGCAATACTAGCTATAAAATCCTCACTAAGATTATAGAAAATAGATTGAAAACAATTCTTCCCCATATCATCCCAGAAAACCAGGGAGGCTTCATTAAAGGTAGACACATTACTAACAACATCCTCCTGGTCCAAGAGGCTCTTCATTCAAGCATCCGGAGGAAGGACAAAGGTATGATTATTAAGCTCGACCTTGCCAATGTTTTTGACAGAGTCAATCACAGTTTCTTATTTGAAGTTATGAAGAAATTTGGTTTTGATCAAGCTTTTGTTAACTGGATTAAAGCCTGCATAGGCTCACCCTAGATAGCCCCCATGGTAAATGGAAGAGTAACAAAATTCTTTCAGGCCTCTCGAGGGCTAAGGCAAGGGTGCCCCCTCTCACCCCTCCTTTACGCAATTCAAGCCTCTGTGCTAAGCTATCAGCTGGGGAATTCCCAAGCCCAAAGCATACTGCAGGGTCTAAGAATAGCGCAAGGGGTTAAAGACATAAACCACTCTCAATTCGCAGATGATACCCTATTCTTAGGTGGAGCAAGCTCAATAATCGCAAAAATGTTTAAGGAAGAACTTGAGGCTTATACTTCAGTTTCAGGAAGTGAAATAAGAAAAGCAAAGTGCAAGATATATGGTTGGAATATCACACCCAATGAAATGTTTGGGATTGCAAGAGTACTAGGGATGGAAGGACATACCAATTGGGAGTCCTTCACTTATCTTGGAATCCCAATATTTAAGGCCGCCCCAAGGGACACTCAGTGGAATCATCTAATTGACAAACTCAAGAAGAAAATTTCCACTTGGGGGGCGAACTGGCTCAATCTAGCAAGGAAAGTTGTCCTTATTAAGTCAGTTCTGGCCAGCATACACATCTACCAGAGTTCGATGCTCCTAGCCCCTTGTTCCACAATACAAAAAATCGAATCTCTACAAAGATGATTCCTTTGGGAAGGAGGGAAACAAACCGGAAGGAAATTGCATCTGATAAGCTGGGAAAAATCCTCTAAACCTCTTCTGGAAGGTGGCCTCAATTTTAAAAAATCCTGCATACAGAACCTTGCATTGGGGGCAAATCTTTTGTGGAACATAGTCTCGAGAGCACCAGCTTGGAGAAAAGCAGCTCTCTGGAAAAAGTATTTTAAGGGGCCGAGGGAACGTTGCTTAGAAATTCCTTGCAGGGATTCTAAAGGATCCCCTTTTTTAACCCTCTGCAAAAAATCCTTACCTCTCTTCATTCCCCACCTCACCTGGGTGCTAAGAAATGGGAGGAAAATCAAAATCTGGAATGACTCAATACTAGGAGACCCTCCTCTCGAATCGAGACAGGACCTGAGATGTCCTAAGAACTGGATGGGAACCCAAAATTTAAAGACTCTCGTTGATATCTCAGTTTGGGGCAAGGACAAGCACCAGTCATGGCAAGGGTGGGAAGTGAGAAATCTACCACTGGATCTAGAAGGGGAATGGAGAACTCTCAAACACTGCCTACAGGGGAAAGCCCCATTGAAAAAAAAGGGGAAGGATGAGAGAAGCTAGGGGGGAAATGCCAAATCCTACACCACTGCTAATGGATATAGACTTTTTCTCAAGGTCCCCACTGCTCCAGAAAACCTGCTCATCTGGAAAGCGATATGGCATACCAAGTCCATTCCTAAAATTGATATATTTATATGGACCCTTGCCCATAACAGCATCCTAACAGGGGAAATCCTCCAAAGGAAAGGTTGGGCTGGCCCTCATCGGTGTCGAGTTTGCCAGCAAGCCGAAAAAACTACCAATCAACTCCTCCTCAAGTGTGCCTTTTCTAAATAAGTATGGAGGCTGACAATCGGATCAGCTACTGAAGTCAACTGGCCAGAAGACATAAAAAGTCTCCTCCAGCATTGGGATAATTTATACCCGTTCCAAAACAGAACTCAAAGTCAAGCCTTTGCGTTGTGGAGAATCATCCCAAAGCTTATTCTATGGAACCTGTGGCTGGAAAGAAATAGTAGGATCTTCAGGGACAGGGAAAGGATCACACCCATAGTGGTAGCCAACATCCAGGCACTTTTTGGAGAGAGCACCCAATACTTATGTCAGTCTAATCACAGCGGGAAGCCAGACGATTTGGAGATTCTCTGGCTGGAGCAATTCAAAATTTGAAGTGAAAAAGGAGTCACAACTATCTCTCCAAGTACTGAGGATTGGGAAATAAGAAAAGAGAAACAAGAGTTTGACAAATGGAAGCAAGAAAGGAAGGCTTATATCCTGTCCTTTGACGGGGCTAGCAGGTGGAGGTGGGATAATTGAGAGCCCCAATGCAGAAATAATCATGAGTTACGCCCTGGTATTAGGTACTGAGACCAACAACATTGCAAAAGCCATGGCATTATGGCAAGGGATTCATCAAGCCAGGAAGCAGGGGATCCAGGAATTGGTCATTGTTGGAGACTCCAGATTGATAGTCAGAGCCATTGTTTTTCGGACTCAAACCCAAAGCACCAAACTAAATAATATTCTGAGCAAAATCCGCCTCCTTCTCACTAGCTTCAGCTCTTATGAGATATTTCATGTTTTAAGAAAGTTGAACAAGAAGGTTGATGGGGAAGCTAATAAAGGCGTTCTCCTGGTGCCATCAAGCTTGATCCTCAACGAAACTTTTTCCACCGTGGAGATACCGTAATCCAAGATTCCTCCTGCACATATCTAGCAAGTGGATGGGATGGGGACAAGGACGACAGGGGAATCGACCAAGATCGGTCAGACAGAGTCGAGCCATTGGCGGATAGGGACAAGGGGTGGTACCACAACCAAGTGGACAGCGGGCAGGGCAAGGACAGGAGCACCCATTGCCCATACCTCTCGTCCTTTGCAGTCCAGGGAGAAATCGTGTGGGTCAAGGGGTGCGAGTTTAAAGAAAGTAAGTTGTCTCAAGACCAAACCATTCCTTTGCAGAGCTCTCCTCCGCTTGCAAGTTTGAAGAGTCAAGGAGTGTGATTTAGGGGACGACCAGAGCGATGGCAGCCAACTCAAGCAAGAAATCGAGTCTGGAGGAATGGCTGAAGATCATGGATACAACACTAGAGAAACTGAAGCAAATGCTGCAATACCAATTGGACTTTCTGGAGAACCTAGACTCGGAATCAGGTAAAAGGTTGGAACATCTAGAGCAAGACATTTCCACTACAAAGATTGGTTTCTCTGAAGAGCTAAGCAAGCTTCACCAGGAGCTCAAGAACCCACAGGAAGAGTTTGAGCTGAGAGTCGAGCAGTTGGAAGAGAAAATGTCCCAGCTCAACAGAGAATGGAGGAAGGATCTGGAAAGCTAGTTATGCCGCTATGACTGAAGTCAACCATTCCCTCTACAGCACCTTGGCATTTTGTATAGAGTCAAGACTTTAAATAAGATTGTATTAGCTGGTTAGTGTTAGCTCCTGCCGAATATGGTCACTGTATGTGTATTCAGGAGCAGTGTTAAGCTCCTCTCTGGCAGATGCTCAGTGAAGCTCCACCATTTTGTAATCGCACTCGTGGCTGGTCCACACTTAATATAAATCCTCTACTCATTTTGGTCAAAAAAAAATAAATTATTATCATAGAAATACAATTCCTAATTGGAAATCAGAGACCACGGTCAAATCTTGGTTGTACCTTATAGCTCATAAAACGATGGACCAAAACATAGCATGCATATTCATAACTATTGCACAACCATCCCTATTAATTCCCTTGAGGGAGGGATCATTCAAATTACATCTCATAACCAACATAGATTACACTATCTAAATTATGGAACATAATCTCTCATGAGTATAAACTTTCCCTCTAAGAAAAACACATTCCAATGAAAATACAATTTCACATACACATTTATAAATATTACGCAAGGGTAATACACCACTGTAATCAAGATGGTAACGCTTTGTAGACATAATTTCAAATATACAACAAGCTAACAAATCCATAAATTATTAACCATTCCATGCTAATGACACATCTCATACATTGCAAGCATGAATTCATAATGCCAAGCTTGTTTGCATACAAGCTTTCCATGCATATTAGAACTTATCTAAATTTGAGTTTCCCAACAAACCAACTGAGGGTGAGTGATTTTCCACCCAACTGTAGCTACAACTACATTATGTCTTTCCACATCTGGCCACCCCTATCCAAACCATAATACCACAAGTGTGAATTTAGGTGATTCTTAGAAAATATGGACACTTAACAACTTATTATTGATCAACCTTCAACATAAAACTCGTTTTCCTCAGATAGTATAAGTCTTCTTCAATTCCTAGGATCCCTCTGTTGACTTGCGCAAAACTAGAGTGAGCCCCTTCACTGATACACAATTCCCTTGGTGGATCCTCTTCCTTGTGACTTTCCAACACACCCAACTGAGCTCTGAATTGTAGCTCATGTTCAGTGAATTTTATGTATTTTTTACTAGAAACGACTGTACCTGCACCCTAGTCCTCTTCCCTACTTAGTTTGCATGCCATTAGATTATTTCTCAGCTCATGTGCATTCTTTATTCATTCCCATGACCATCCTCTATCACTCAAACTCATGCACATGTGCGGTTCTTCTCATCTCATCCCCTATAACCCACACACGTGGGTTTTCACCCTATGTATCGAATGAATCTGTCTTCATCCATGCACTCTCCCTTCCATCCCTAGGCACAATTTCCCATGGAGAATTTTTTATAGGGTGATTTCACCACACCTTTCACAAACATCATCCTCAAAGTACTCATCCCATTCCTCTTATAATTATGGAAGGTGGTCCTTCCACCAAGTGCATTCAATGGTTTTTTTGTCAAGTCATCAAAGATAAATGGAGGATACTTTATCACAATAAAATTTGTCATCACAAAATAATTTGGAAAGGGTGGTTGATCTTAATTTTAGAGGGTATATGGTCTAAAATCATATGCAAAAAGTCATAAATCTATAAAGCTAATAGATTGACCATGTAGATTCTAACCTCCTCATTAATTAATTGGGCTAACAGGTTTCCCATATGGGTCAAAGAGAGTCCCACCTATCCATTATTGTATTGGGTTTTATTTTCCACTACTTAATTAGTTGGGTAGTTAGATCTATTATTATTATTATTATAGAGAATCATTTAATGAGATCTTTACATTATTGTATTGGGTTTTATTTTTCACTACTTAGTTATATGGGTAGTTAGATCTATTATACTAATAATAGAGACTCATTTAATGAGATATTTTTTACTTTGTCCAATGGACCATTTTGTAATTCTANTTTAATGAGATCTTTACATTATTGTATTGGGTTTTATTTTTCACTACTTAGTTATATGGGTAGTTAGATCTATTATACTAATAATAGAGACTCATTTAATGAGATATTTTTTACTTTGTCCAATGGACCATTTTGTAATTCTATTTAAAGGCCTAGCAAGCCTTCTCATAATATCAAGTTACTCATTTTGTCTTCTCTCATATTTTCTATTATTCAATGTGAGATTAATTAGCTCTGAGTGATTTACTAGTAATTAGTTTTAGAGGTGAGGCTCCTCTTTGAACCTCACCTCCCAAGTACTTCATTTACATTTTTTTTTCCATGCTTATTTTCGTGCAAGATTGACACGTCTAAGCTCCTCCTCTCTCGGCATTCAATCCATCTAGATCTTAGCCCCCGAGATATGGATCAGTGGTATCAGAGCAGGTATGCTCTCCATCAGAACAAGGGTTTGAAGCATGATGCAGGTTCAAACATTTGCAGCAATCACCAACCTCCTTTTGGTACTATTAGAATCCATTTTCCAAGACAAACATTGTAAGCATCATAGTTGGTCCACAAGAACTACATGTTTTTTTTTACCTCAGATCTTCGTTCACAAATACAAGGAGAACCATACATGGATTCACTACATCCATACATGGATTCACTACATCTATACATGGATCGACTACATCCATTGGTCTGAAAAACTTTCAACAAATTTACAGGGTGTATATGCTACCCATGGAGGTTCCACAACCTCTACAAGAACCCATGCTACTCTACAAACCTTTGGCATCATTTGTGACCCTCCACACTCAGCCAATTTAAAAGAGGTTCTGCGACCTCTACATAGCATTGCAGAGGATCTACCATAGCACCTTGGAAATATCTCTTCAAGATGTCAAATGGGTATTTCACGGAATCTCATTTGGCTTCCTGGTTTGAGAGATATCATTGATTGAATCTCAACATGTATTTGACCCAAGGACGTCGTGTATACCACCATATTCAACGGTATTTTTCTCCCTGCTCAAGAAACCACATAATGATTTCCACATGTGGTTGGAAATATCTATTCAATATCTCAAATGGGTATTTCACAGAATCTCATTTGGATTCTTGGTTTGAGAGATATCATTAATTGAATCTCAACATGTATTTGACCCAAAGAGGTCGCGCGTACCACCATATTCAACGGTATTTTTCTCCCTGATTAGGAAAATAAAGAAGGATTTATACATATGGATAGAAATATCTCTTCAATATCTTAAATGGGTATTTCACAGAATTTCATTTCATTTCCTGGTTTGAGAGATATCACTGATTGAAAATTTGCATGTCTTTCTTCCAAGATGATTGCACGTCACTGGAACTTCAACAAGTTTTTTCTCACTCCATGGGCCACCTCAGAACAAGTTCCATATACCTATCAAAATATATATTCAGTAGCTCAAATGGGTCTTTGACAGAATTGGATTTCATCACCTGTAGCAGAAGTTATGAATAAATTTGTAGAAGGAGATTCAAAGCCTCCAAAGTCATGATTTTTCCATTTTGTATTAATGTAAACAATTATGGGTCAACTACACAAAACTCTTCCCTTCATTGAGAATTAGAAAATTGTACTCATGGATATCTTTGTATCATAAGTGAAATGATGGGGACCATCATTTTCTAAGGGGGGGGGAATGATCCGAATTTTAGGGGGTATATGGTCTAAATTCGGATGCAAAAAGTCATAAAGACATAAAGCTAATAGATTGACCATGTAGATTCCCACCTCCTCGTTAATTAATTGGGTTAACCTCGCAATTATTGTACTGGGTTTTATTTTCCACTACTTAGTTATTTGGGTAGTTAGATCTATTATTATAATAATAGAGACTCTTTTAATGAGCTCTTTACATTATTGTATTGGTTTTTTTTTTCCACTACTTAGTTAGTTGGGTAGTTAGATCTATTATACTAATAATAGAGACTCATTTAATGAGATATTTTTTACTTTGTCCAATGGACCATTTTGTAATGCTATATAAAGGCATAGCAAGTCTTCTCATAATATCAAGTTACTCATTTTGGCCTCTCTCATATTTTCTATTGTTCATTGTGAGATTAATTAGCTCTAAGTGATTTACTAGTAATTAGTTTTAGAGGTGAGGCTCCTCTTTGAGCCTAACCTTCCAATTACTTCATTTACATGTTTTTTTTATCCATGCTTATTTTCATGCAATATTGACACGTCTAAGCTCTTCCTCTCTCAGCATTCAAGCCATCTAGATCTCAGCC
>SNQJ01S0037638.1:31574-42204 GCA_010110895.2 Picea sitchensis
AAGTGATTTACTAGTAATTAGTTTTAGAGGTGAGGCTCCTCTTTGAGCCTAACCTTCCAATTACTTCATTTACATGTTTTTTTTATCCATGCTTATTTTCATGCAATATTGACACGTCTAAGCTCTTCCTCTCTCAGCATTCAAGCCATCTAGATCTCAGCCCCCGATATATAGACCATTGGATAGGATTCTTAGGCATATTGAACCCCCTTACTCCCCCCTCGCTATTCCCCTCTTGTGGTATCATGGTCCCTATACGTGCTCATGCCTCATTCAACTACTGGAATTTTCTTGTTAGATGATGGATATAATGCTTAAAATGTAATCATTTCCAAATAATCACGCCATCGAAATTAATTATTCATGCCAAGATTAAAACAATAATTAATGTAAATAATTACATATTTAATTGGGGGATCAAAATAGGTATGTTTCACCCCCTCCTCCTTGGAATAACATCATCCTCAGTGTTCACATGATCCTCGATGTTCACACCATCCTCGATGTTCACACTATCCTTGGTGTTCACACCATCCTCAATGTCCTCTTTATTGCATCAATACAACGTCCCTAGTGTTCTCATTTGCTGCAACAACATTTGCAATATCCTTCACTCTCTAGCTACACCAACATCATTATCCTCTCCACATCTTGGTCCACCTCCATACTTCTTGCATACTAGCATATTCCTACAACAATCATCGTACCATCATGCATATCGAAATCTCTTCCATGCATAAGTAATCCATTTATGTTCATAAATCAGGATAGAGTATAAATTTAACACAATATATATATGTATGATCATGGATATGCATCCACATGGCTGCAACAGATAGAATTTGGCTCATTGTTCCCTCAAACATACCCAATGCACTCATAATCCTGGATAGAGAGTTATGTATTCAAGCCTCCTCTTCCTTCCAATCACTCGTCGTTCAGACTTAGGCATCCCCTTCTCTATTACACAGTCTTTCAAGTGATCCATCATTTTCCAAGTCTATCTCACAATGGAAGAATATTGATACTTATAGAGTCCTAGAGCCAAGGCATCCCCCATATTTCTCCAGTGTATAATATCTCATCATAATGACGACCATGGAATGTTTGGGAAAGGGGTGGAACCTATAACGAAACATACAGACTATTTTGTAGATAATTGAAGAGGGAATATAAATTTTGAATACAAAAGTGGTGTCTAAAGACAATGTTACAACACTTCATCAAAGTACACTGTGATCAGAACATCACAATGCATATTGGACCTTCATATCTCCATATGATATCAACTCGATCGCTTGATGATAATGACCCATGGATTCTGCTATTTATAGCCTCAAGATCTAACCATTTTCCATAGAATCAAGAAGTTCTTGTCCACATGTAATCATCGGTTGTTAGATTTGATTCCACCAAATCCACATTGTCTAATCGGCTCGACAAGGATGTTGAATCAACCGACTATCCTTCCAACTCATAGTCTATTTTTGTGCTAGTCGATCCATCACTCGACTATATTCGACTTCTAGTCAATTGTCCGACTGGCAAGCATGTCGACTACTCAAATGAATGATGTAGAGTTTTGGTCGACCCCCAAACTGACTATATCTAGATCTAAGTCAATTTCTCGACTGACTAAATCAAAGAGATGTGTGATGAACCATCAATTCTTGATGTTTCAACACCCCCCATTATCATTCAGGATATGAAATTACATGATCATGACACCCCCCCATAATTGCAGCTTCATGAATCCAAAGAATCACAAGGACCTTGATAAATATATCTTCAGCAAAAATTTTGGTGAAGATATCAACAACCTGGTCATATTTTTTGTAATATTCAAGAGAGACAATATTCTCATGGATTAACTATAGAAAATAGTGAGCATGGAGGTTGTTGGAGCCGCCTTTTTCATTTGGTTCAAATCTATTTTAAAGGTCAAATGTCGGTTCTTAAGTTCTTTTTCACTTCGTGACATTCACCTACTGAAAATCTCAGTAGTCTCGACATGTGAAATAGCGGGAGATGTGATGTTTCATAAGTTACCACTTTTATCGTTAAACGAAGGTTGTTGCTCTTCGTACCTCAGAATATCTCTCTTCGGGAGTTACAAATCACAAGATTTACAAACCCCGATGTGCGAGGTCATGAAAAGTTTCAAAACCTTACCTCAGGTGAAAGCTAAGAGTGGGACCATGTAAACCCCAGTCAAATGCTATTGGGATTTCGTGTCTCGACATTTACTCTCTCCTAAAACATTACCGTCATAACCCCGAAAGATGAAGCCATGAGATCCTAACATAAGTAACCCAGGTAACGTCCAGAGTGTTTAGTTTGACCATGGTTAAAGCCTCTCGGGATTTCGTGACTCGGCATACGTTCCTCCCGGAAACTATACCCTCGAAGCCCCGAGCCGCGAAGTCGCGATATAAATTAAAACATGATTAATAAAACACTTAATCTGATTAGGTCCTCACTTAACTAAATTTAATCATCACAAACTCGGGCTTTGGAGGTTCAAAAGGTCAAAGTTAATAGTCCCGATACGGCGAACACCGAAATGTTGATTTAAATCTTGATTAAGCAAGCCAAGCCAGCTCAATCAATGTTTAATGCAAATGATAATAATGCATAGTTTACGAGGTAATTTCAAATGTTCCTTGCGCCAGCTTGTGCCACGAACCTTCGAATTTTATGGCATTAATTGAAAATAAGGAGAAACGGCAAAGTAAGGATATGGTTTTTATTGCCAAAATCTCTATCTAATTATGATTGGATCGTTTTGTTTGTAAGGACATCGATATGTTAAATGGTCGAAGATATAGATCTTTTTCTTCCTATTTTATTCATAAAGTTCATTTCTGTCCTGCAAAGAGAAGTTTTTCTCAGTAAGCTAACTTCTATATGTATATGCATTTTTATTGTAGAAGAGAAAAGTTACAATCCCCTGCCATGGCCCCGTGAAAAGTATCCAAGGCAAGCGCAGAGGTTTCAGGACAAGGTTCTGATAATATTTTGGATACTTCACCTCAAAGCGTTGATTGCGTATGAACCTAGTCATACATCTCAGAGGTGTTGCAATCACAATTGGTGAACTACTCGGACGATTCCAGTGACAATGAGACAGATGACATGACTACCAAATACAAGATCGTTGTCCAGGCAGAGATGCACAAAGTAACGGCCCGGCCACGTCTTCTATCTTACTATGACATGATTCGATGGGTGCTAGATCATGTAGACATCCCTACCAGAACCATCATCAACGAGCACGAGGTCACTGTTGGGACCTTCAGACCAGAAAGCTTACAGGTTATGTACAAATTACCACCCACGTCAGACTTCTCGTACAATGCAGAGTTTCTAGATGGTTTTAAAAAGAAGGAATGCGAGAAATATGCAAAAAGTTTATCTGATTTGATTAAGGATTGGGTCTCACACCCAGCGAAGTTCAGGGAAGACAGCAATGGAATTTATTCCATATCCTCTTTGGAACCACAGTTCAAATACGTAGCGAGGATGACCTGTAGATTGTACGGGAGGGAAGACACCACGCAGTTTTTCCTCCAATCAGTGCCCTTGATATACTCGGTAGTAGAAGGCTCTTCTTTCGAATAGTCAAAAATGTTATCATATAGCCTGACCAGTCGGATTATAGAATATCGGACACAGAAAGAGAGCGGGAAAGATGCTTCAGTTTTTATGTCCGCATATCTCATGGATGCAGCATGTTCCATGACGTACCCTTGATGAATTGGAGTTGGGCTCCATCGGATGTTGAACCAGTTCATGTATACCATTCTAAGCTTTGGGAAAACAAGGCTTCGGATGTCGTATATGAAATCTTCAACTGGGTGATGGTACTGATGCATGTTGCCACCTTCGGTAATCCTCCACCCAGGATATCGGATAGAATCACGACAAATTTAAGCAGAGTGTTCGATTGGTATGTGGAGAAATAATTCTCATACATCAGGGTGTTCGGTGCTTCCATCCCTCCGCATACTTTACCCTTACTTATACCCAATAGGTTGGCTTGTCGTGAGATCGCCAGGCAAACTGTAATTGGCGGTATAAGTAAAGAACTGAAAGGGTATTCAAAAAAGGTATGGCCACCTTTTCCTATTCATTTAAACACCTATTCATTATTAGACTTTGGGCATGCAAAGGCCGAGGAAGCAGCCCTAGAAGATATAAATTTGGTTCATATCGAATTCAAGAAACATGATCCACACAGGGTCATGAGTAATCATTTGGCCAGTTGTGGTCTTAAAATATTTGATCATGAGAATTCACCTCACGATGATATTTTCCAAGGCGCGAAATCTTATGACGAGGTTTTGGCTTGAATACAAGTCTTGTCACCCGAAGAGAGGGTGGATGTTGTCATATTCCAAGAGCACAGGTGGAGTTTCCTTCCTCCAGTATTACGGGGTGAAGATCTGACGATAGCAAAGGAGCAGCAAACAGAAGCCGGAGGCTCTAAAGGTTCAGCGCCCGGCCAAGAAGGACAACAGGATAAAGAAGAGCAAGTTGGGAGCCCGAAACTGGAAGCTAAGGCTTCCGGTCCTCCAAGTGAGTCGACTTCGGTCATTACTCCCGGTAAATCTTCTAAACAGGTCGGCAATCCCATTACCTCCATTAACCCCCTACAGTCTGCAAAGGAAATCCCGGACGCAGGTTGGATTTTAGGTGAAACATTGACACCTATAGCAGTTGAAGAGCTACCTCTGAATGATTTCTTCTTCGATAAGAAGAGGAAAGTGGTTGTGAGACAAGAACTCTACCAAGAGCAGGTACTGTCTCTAAGAAATATAAAATTTTAACTGATGGGAAAGATATGAAGAAAATAGAGTTCGCGATGCAAATAGCAGGAACATTGGGTGTTTTCACCACAGAAAATCAATATTCAGTCGGGACCCTACAGGATCAAATAAAACGAAAGAATCGTTTGATCAAGACACTAGAGACTAAACTATGTACATCAGAGGTTGCTGCTAAAGGTCAGGCAAGTGCAACTTTAGAGCTAGCAAGAATAAAAGATCAAAAACAAATCAAGTGGCTTAGAGTCGATCTCGAACAGACACAGTTGAAGGTTCAGACAAGTCAGACTCAGATAAGCCAGCAGGGAGAATTAATAGACCAGCTTCGGGCCAAACTAGAATTCACCAAAAGCTAGGTAATCGATATTGGGATATTTCAATCCCAAGCAATAGATATCATAAAAAGGTTATAGACGGCGCAGCAGGGTTTTCTTGCAAAAGTGGAAACAATTCAAAGCAGCTTCCAACTCATCGATAAGGTGTTGGAAAATCTCTCTCTTAAAGAAAAGGATGTCGGAGCAGCTCGAGTGGCGTTCCATGAGGCTATTATAGCCATAACGAGAAGGGAAGCAAGCAGTAGTTCTAGTTTTCCCATCAAAGAGTAGACCAAGGGTAATATCTTGTTGAAAGAATGGGAGCGAAATATATCCGAAGGCAAACAACAAGCTACAAAAATGAGGAAATCTTGCGAAGAAATTTTCGGTTTGTTAAGTGAGATTTGTTTGGGTTCCGATGATGAAAATGGCATGGAGATACTGGGTCAGATCAATACAAATAAATATATGCTAAATATCAAGGAAAATGAAGAAAGAGAATTAGCCAAAATATCACAAATAACTCAAACAGACATAATGCAAATAGACAAATGGCTAATTAAACCGAGTATGTTGTTATGCTCTATCAATGCCAAAGATCAGCATGTGGAGGGAAAGCTATCACTATTAATGAAATACTGCTATATTTTTGAGGCAAATAATCAAGCAGAGCCATCTAAGTTGATATCACAGCTAGTGGAGAAGTGCATTATTTGCACGGAGCAGGCGAAGAGGCAAGTTTCGGGTACCAAATGAGAACAGAGATAACGAAATGAAACGTTTCGACTCCTTGATTGTAACCGAAAACCTATGGAACTATTGATATTCCAACACAAAGGAATTTGTATAAATATACATTTTGAAGAAATAAAAAAGGTTGGACCTTTTTGATTATTTGTAATAGAGACTGTCTCTTTTCGAGATTAATACAAAGCAATCCGGAGATTCCTTATTCTGTCACTATTGTGTTATGAGTTTGTTCTCTCTGTTATTTCATATTCATTTTTAATTCATTTATATAAATCTGATGAATGTTGCATTGCAATTTAGTAAAACTTCTATTGCAGTGATTAATATTTAGCTATCTATTGTTTACAATTTTTCCTCTATATCGGCTTACTAGCAGGTACAAGACCTGTGAATCTTTAGGTTGTCATATTTTATGCTTCATCGGATCATTTCTTATCTTATTTTCTTCTTCTTCTTACAGAGTGAGATTCTCCCTCGATAGGAGCCTTATTCTATAGACAGCTTAATGTTTTTCTCCATAATTCATAAACCATTTATTTCCATATAACGCAGTTACGAAAAAAGGCCTTTGGTTTGCAATTTTCTTTTAATATTGATTTCTAAAGTTCTCTTTTATAAAATCAAATTGATACAGCATAAAAACTTTCGTATTTCATTAAGTTTTATGTTCCTCTATGACTGTCCCTGTTGTAAGACAACCCAATATTGAACCCGGTTTGACAGATCAAACCCATATTTCTTTAAATCTCTTTGATACCATACTTAAAACGTCTAACACCCGGGTAGAACTCGAACATTCATGGGCTGCAATTGAAAGGGATATAAACATCCAAGAATAGTTGGAAGCCAGACAGCGACAACCTAGAAATCAACCCTAGCTTCCTTTCTCGAAGGTATACCCTCTTCCTTTTTACATCCTACTAACTTTCGGATGCCTAGACACTGTACTTTTTAAATCCTTAAGTACAGACTTTGGAACAATATATTTTTGGCGCCGCTGTCGGGGATGAAGTTATGAAACCTTTTCCCTGGGAAGAATGACATATTTTCAAGTTTCACCCTTTGATAGTGAACAAAGAGTGAGCACTTTCTAAAAGGATTTTCTTATCTTTCACTTGGAAACTCTACGTATAAGTAGGATGGAATCCGGTCAAAGGAATACCATACAAAACCCAGAAAACAAGCAGACCACGCCTGTTTCAGATCCCGAAAAAATACTAAAAGCCAGAGGTTCTCTTAAGCTGACTACTGCAGTCTATCAGCTTAAAAACCCGCAAACCAAGACCAAAAGTGCTTGTGAACCTTAAACTTCGCATAGTACACCTCTCAAAACCACTAATTCATTTATATTCATCTCTGCGGTTAAAAGTGAAATCCTTCCGAAAACCTCTGTCGGATACAAAGGTAAAAACCCAGCAGTAAATTTATCAGCAATTGATATCCCGCTGACTCTCCTTTCAGACTTCCCAACCTCACCAGGCCTTGAAGAGTATACTATATACTCAAATCCCACACCCACGGGATACCCTGATTACGTCTCCTGCAAATCTGAAGAGCCGAGTCCTCGCGTCTCCGTTCACTCGTCTTCGCTTAGTATTCAAGAACCCGCTATATAACACACCCCATCCCCGTCAGGTAGTACCAATGGCGGCCACCAGAGGAGGAACAAGGGGCCAAGCACCTCCCCCGCCCCCCAGAGTCTTCACTAAAGTAGCTGCGAGATATGCACCTTTAGTTCTACCCACGCCTCTTCATAACCTTCCTGAAAATTATATAAAAAATTTACCGAAATTTACAAGGGAAGGGGATTTAACTGCGGCCGAACATTAAAATTTCTTCGATCAGTTCACTGATATTCTAGGTCTAGAACATGAAGATGTTTATTCGAGATTATTTGTTCAAAATTTTGAAGGAAAGGTACGAACCTAGTTTCGAAGCCCACCCACAGGGTCTATCCTATCTTACGATGCCTTAGAAGATGCCTTTCTTAGACAACGGGGTGAGAGAAAATACCACTTATATTATCTAACTGAGTTCGGATCTTTAAAGAAAAGAAATTCAGAAACAGTGATGGAATTTAT
This sequence comes from Picea sitchensis, assembly GCA_010110895.2. Classification (NCBI taxonomy): domain Eukaryota; kingdom Viridiplantae; phylum Streptophyta; class Pinopsida; order Pinales; family Pinaceae; genus Picea; species Picea sitchensis. The sequence continues at coordinate 39,546 of SNQJ01S0037638.1, forward strand.
CCAAAAATTTAATAAACTGTATAATAAGATCCCAGCTGAAGTCAAACCCTCCCAACCTGCAGCCAAAGTAACTTTCGCGGGATCTTTTGAACCCGACTTCGCTCTTATCTTAAGAGAAAGGCGGGGGGCTACCTTAACCTGAATGCAGGATGATGTTGTGGAAATTGAATCTAACATGATGGCCTCTGGTAAGTTAAAAGCTAGGATAGAAACGGGGAACAAAGAAACCAGACGTTTTAGGGAACAAGAGGGACCCTCAGGATCTAATAGATCTACAGACGACAAAATGGATGATATGTCTAGGGTAATTAAAGAATTGTCAAATAAGATTTCCAGAATGGAGCTAGACCAATCCAAGAGTGAGCCTTGCGTTAAAAGAGAATTCAGAAGAAACCCCAACCCTCAAAATCAACAAAGGCAGGTTAAAAATGAAGATCAAAAAATCCAAACCCCTTTAAAGAAGATTTTGAGGGACTTGAGGAAGATGTGACAAATTTGGGCGATGACTGCACTCAACCCTATGTAACTAAAGAAGATTATGAGAGGTCGTTGAACACACCCCAACCATCAAATGAAGAAGACGATATAATCAACAATGACTTCGTTGTATGTCAAGAAATGTTTGATTCCATGACAGCTGGGGTCCAAGCGAGGTATAACTTGAGGTCTAAAAACAAACCTACATCGATTCCTCAACCGAAGAAAATTCTCCCTAGAGGGGAAATATATGTGCCTGCCCCGAAAGAGACTGAAACATCAAACAACAAAACAAAGGAGGCAGACTCATCGAGCCTCAAAACAAAGTAAGTTGAGACCCAAACCAAGGAAATCAAGACAGCTGAAACACCCTCACTGGTAAGTAAGCTCATGAGTAATAAATCAGCTCAGAAAAATAAGTTAGAGAAGAAAGACCTTGATGTTTTAACCAGAGAAACGGACAAAGGTGGCGGTGGTTTTAGTGTCGAAAATGAAATAAATAGGATCAAAATACGGATTACGCTGGTTGAATTAGCAAAAACAGCATGCATATCGAAAACAAATAACCAAGGTGATAGGTTGTTCGGACCAAGAATGTCAATCAGACGAAATAAACTTGGAAGATGACAAGCCAAATATCACTTTTGGTCCACATTTCGAGGGCACCAGAGACACCGTTTCCCCTTTCTATATCACCCTAAATGTGCATGATCGACTACTGCATAACTTCATGCTAGATTATGGAGCTTCACATAATGTGATGCCCAAAGCTATTATGGATAGACTAGGCCTCGAGATCACCTGACCTTACAGAGATCTCTACTCTTTTTATTCAAGAAGATTCAAGTGTTTAGGTATGATAAAAGATTTAGTAGTCACCCTTGCACAGGTCCCAGTCAAAAGTGTTCTGACGGATGTAGTTATTGTTGATATCCCCCCAAAATATGGATTACTGTTATCAAGGTCGTGGGGAGCCAAACTTGGGGGATCCCTTCAATTGGACATGACTTATGCCACAATTCCTGTATTTGGTGGGAAACTTACTAGGTTATACAGGGAAACGAGGTTATCCTATACCACAAGCGATCCTCAGAATCCTAACAATTTTCCTATTTACATTGTTGATCAAGATCTAGGAAATTGTATTTTCTATTTTGATGATGGTATAGATAGTTGCATGGAAGAAAACTACATAGATGAGAAAGATTCTGAAAGTATGCGTAGTACAAGGATCTGGAAAATGTTTTTTGACGGTGCTCTATCATGTGAAGGAGCCGGTGCATGAGTACTTTTTGTGGCACCTGAAAATAGGTTTGTGGTCCCTTTTTCTTACAGGCTTCAATGGGATATAGACTACACTAACAATGTATGTGAGTATGAAGCTTTAGTTTTAGGATTGAAAGATGCCAAGAAACTGAATATAAAGAACCTAAAAGTATATGGAGACGCTAAGTTGATAGTCAAACAGATAAATCGACAATACCAGGTCAAACACCTGAGATTGAGAGCGTATAGAAATTGTGCCTGGGATCTAATGGAAAATTTCTTCTCATCTGTAAATATCCACTTCATACCACACGTCGAAAATTTGCAGGCCGATTCATTAGCCAAGGAAGCCTCGACTTTCGCTCCCCCCACAGATTTTAAATTAAAATACCATATAGAGGTAAGACACAGACCATCCATCCTGAACAACGTGCAACACTGGCAGGTTTTCAAGGATGACGAACAGATCTGAAATTTCCTCGAAGCAGTGGGTGACTTTTCTAAAACACACATCGATCAAGAGAATCAAAATGATCACATGTGGATCATGCAAGAAGGAGAAGACCCTCAGGAGTTTTGAGAAAAAATTGCCAACCATTGCATGTTAGTTTTAAAAAATAGTCAGATTCCAAAGGGACTAATCCCCCTGGAGAGACTTTTCGATCAAAATGACATGCCTTTAAAATCTACTCTTCAACCCCAACCCGAAGAGGTCAAAGATTGCGATATAAGGATGAAGGAAGAACCCAGGAAGGTGAAAATATCAAAATATCTTCCTCCTGAGGTGAAAAATAAGTATAAAGATTTGCTTGCACGATATAAAGATGTTTTCTCTTGGTCTTACGAAGAGCTTAGGACTTATGACACTACCGTGATCGAACACAAGATACCTCTGAAGCCTAGTATCAAACCCTTT
>SNQJ01S0037638.1:54810-85349 GCA_010110895.2 Picea sitchensis
ATGATCAGAAAATCCAAACTCCTCTCCAAAATAATCTTGTTACCAATGAATAAGGAGAGGAAGAAGACCTTGATCCCGAAATCCACTGTCTTGGAGACACCTCCTCATTTCCTCATTTGACTCAATATGCATACGAGGAGTCTTTCATGGATAATCAACTTAATGAGCTGAGCAAGGGAGATGTTGGAGCCGTCTTTTTCATTTGGTTCAAATCTATTTTAAAAGTCAAATGTCGGTTCTTAAGTTCTTTTTCTCTTCGTGACATTCACCTACTGAAAATCTCAGTAGTCTCGACATGAGAAATAGCGAGGGATGTGATGTTTTATAAGTTACCATTTTTTATCATTAAATGAAGGTTGTTTCTTTTTGTACCTCGGAATATTGCTCTCTGGGAGTTACAAGTCACAAGATTCACAAACCCCAATGTGTGAGGTCATGAAAAGTTTTAAAGTTTACCTCAGGTGAAAGCTAAGAGTAATATCATGTAAGACCCAGTAAAGTGCTATCGATATTTTGTGTCTCGACATTCACTCTCTCCTAAAACATTACCGCTAAAACTTTGAAAGACGAAGACACAAAACTTTTACCTAAGTAACCCAGGTTAGAGTTAGGGTTGTTTAGTTTTGACCATGATTTAAGTTTCTCAGGATTTTGTGACTCGACATACATTCCTCCCAGGAACTATACCTTCGAAGTCCTGAGTCACGAAGTCACGATATAAATTAAAACACTTAATCCAAGTTACGTCCTGGATTAATTAAATCTAATCTTCACAATCTCAGGTTTTAGAGGCTCGAAAGGTTAGAGTTAAAAGTCTCGATACGACGAACGTTGAAATGTTTATTTAAATCCTGATTAAGGAATCCAAGCTAGCATAATCAATGTTTAATGCAAATGATAATAATTTGTAGCTTACGAGGTAATTTCAAATGTTCCTTGCACCAGCTTGTGCCATGAACCGTCGAATGTTATGGCATTAATTGGAAATAAGGCGAAATGACAAAGTAAGGATATGGTATTTATTGCCAAAATATCTATCTAAATATGATTGGACCATTCTGTTTGTAAGGACATCGATATGTTAAATGGTCCAAGATATATATCTGTTGCTTCCTATTTTATTCATAAAGTTCAGTTCTATCCCGCACAGAGAAGTTTTTCTCAGTAAGCTAACTTTTATATGTATACGCATTTTTATTGCAGAAGAGTTAAGTTACAATCTCCTGTCATGGCCCCGTGAAAATCATCCAAGGCAAGCGCTGAGGTTTCGGGACAAGGTTATGATAATGTTTCAGACACTTCACCTCAAAGCGTTGATTCCGTATGAACCTGGTCATACGTCTCATACGTTTTGCAATCAGATGTGGTGAACTGTTCGGACGATTCCATTGACAACAAGAAAGATGACATGACTACCAAATACAGGATCGTCATCCAGGCAGAGATGCACAAAGTAACGACCATGCCACACCTTCTACCTTACTATGACATGATCCGATGGGTGCTAGATCATGTAGACATTCCTTCCAGAACCATCATCAATGAGCAGAAGGTCATTGTTGGGACCTTAGGCCAGAAAACTTACAAATGATGTACAAGTTACCACCCACGTCGGACTTCACATACAATGCAGAGTTTCTAGAGGGTTTTAAATAGAAGGAATGCGAGCAACACACAAAAATTTTATCTGATTTGATCAAGGATTGGGTCTCACACCCAGCGAAGTTCAGGGCAGACAACAATGGAATTTATTCCATATCATCTTTGGAACCACAATTCAAATACATAGAGATGATGACCTATAGATTGTACAGGAGGGAAGACACCATGCATTTTTTCCTCCCATGGGTGCCTTTGATATACACAGTAGCAGAAGGCTCTTCTGTCGACTGGGCAAAAATGTTATCAGATAGTCTGACCAGTCAGATTACTGAATATCGCACGCAGAAAGAAAGCGGGAAAGCTGCTTCATTTTTATGTCCTCATACCTCATAGATGCAGTATGTTCCTTGATGCCTTTTCCCTTGATGAATTGGAGCTGGGCTCCATCGGATGCTGAGCCATTCCATGTATACCATTCTAATCTTTGGGAGGACAAATCTTCAGATTTCGTATACGAAATCTTCAACTAGGTAATGGTATTGATGCATGTTTCCATCTTCGGTAATCTGCCACCCAGGATATCGGATAGCATCATGGAGAATTTAAGCAAAGTGGTCGATTGGTACATGGAGAAATAATTTTCATACATCAGGGTTTTCGATGCTTCCGTCCCACCGCATTCTTTACCCTTACTTATACCCAACAGGCAGGCTTGTCATGAGATCGCCAGGCAAACCGTAATTGGCAGTATAAGTAAAGAATTGAAAGGGTTTTCAAAAAAGGTATGGCCATCTTTTCCTATTCATTTAAACACCTATTCATTATTAGACTTCGGGCATGAAAAGGCTGAGGTAGAAGACCTAGAAGATATAAATTTGATTCACATCAAATTCAAGAAACTCGATCCACATAGGGTCATGAGTAATCATTTGGCCAGTTGTGGCCTTAAAAGATTCAAGCACGAAAAGTCACCTCATGATGATATTTTCCGAGGCGCAACATCTTATGATGAGGTTTTGGCTCGAATACAAGCCCTGTCGCCCAAAGAGAGGGATGATGTTGTCATATTCCAAGAGCATAGGTAGAGTTTCCTTCCTCCAGTATTACGGGGTGAGAATCCAACGACCGTGGAGGTGAAGAAAACAAAGGCCGAAGGCTCCAAAGATTCAACACCCGGCCAAGAAGAACAACAAGATAAAGAAGAGAAAGTTGGGGGCTCGAAATAGTAAGTCGAGGCTTCCATTCCTCCAAGAAAGCCAACTTCTATCATTACTCCTAGAAAATATTCTAAACAGGTCAGCAATCCCATCACCTCCATTACCCCCCTACAATCTGCAAAGGAGATCCAGGACGCAGGTTGGATTTTGGGTGAAACATTGACACCTCTATCAGTAGAAGAGCTACCTCTGAATGAATTCTTCTTTGATAAGAAGAGGAAAGTGGTTGTGAGATAAGAACTCTACCAAGAGGCAGGTAATGTCTCTAAGAAATTTAAAATTTTAACTGATGGGAGAAATATGAAGAAAGAAGAATTCATGACGCAAATAACAGGAACATTGGGGGCTTTTTCCATGGTGAACCAATTTTCAGTCAGGACCCTAAAAGATCAGCTAAAACGAAAAAATTGTTTGATCAAGACGCTAGAGGATAAACTAGATACAACATAAGCTGCTTCTAAAGATCAGGCAAGTCCGACTTTAGAGCAAGCAAGAATAGAAGAACAAAAAGAAATCGAGTAGCTTAAAGTCAATCTCGAATAGACACAATTGAAGGTTCAGATGAGTCAGACTCAGATAAGTCAGCAGGGAGAATTGATAGACCAGCTTCAGGCCAAACTAGAATTCTTTGAAAGCTAGGTAATCGATATCAGTATATTTCAATCCCAAGCAGTAGATATTAGAAAAAGGTTATTGGCGTTGCAGCAGGGTCTGCTTGTTAAAGTAGAAATAATTCAAAGCAACTTCCAATTCGTTGATCAGGTGTTGGAAAATCTCTCTTTTAAAGAAAGCGAAGCCAGAGTATCTCAAGTGGCGTTCCAGGAGGCCATTATAGCCACAACGAGAAGGGAAACAGGTAGTAGTTCTAGTTTTTCCATTGCAGAGCAGACCAGGGGTAATATCTTGTTGAAAGAATGGGAGCAAAATATATCCGAAGGCAAACAACAAGCTATGAAGCTAAGGAAATCTTACGAAGAAATTTTCAGTTTGTTAAGTGAGATTTGGTTGGGTTCCAATGGTGAAGGTGGCATGGAGATACCGGGTCAGATCAATACTGCTAAATATATGCTAAATATCAAGGAAAATGAAGAAAGAGAATTAGCCAAAATATCACAAATAACTCAAACAGACATAGTGAAAATAGACAAATGGCCAATTAAACCAAGTATACTGTTATGCTATATCAATGCCAAAGATCAACAGGTGGAAGGAAAGCTGTTGCTATTGATGAAATACTGCTATATTTTTTAGGCAAATAATCAAGCAAAGCCATCTAAGTTGATATCACAGCTGGTGGAGAAGTGTGTTATTTGCACAGAGCATGCAAAGAGGCAGGTTTCAGGTACCAAATGAGAACAGAGATAAAGAAATGAAACATTTCGACTCCTTTGATTATAACTGAAAACCTCTGGAACTATTGAGATTCCAGTGCACTATTGAGATTCCAGTGCATAAACATTTGTATAAATATACATTTTGAAGAAAGAAAAAGGGCTGGACCTTTTTGATTAATTGTAATAGAGACTTTCTCCATGGAGAATTAGTACAAAGAAATCTGGAGATTCTCTTTGTTATTTCATATTCATTCTTATTTCACTTATATACATCTGATGAAGGTTGCATTGCAATTTAGTAAAACTTCTACTACAGTGATTAATATTTAGCTATCTATTGTTTACAGTTTTTCCTCTGTATTGGCTACTAGCAGGTATAAGACTTGTGAATCTTTAGGTTGTCATATTTTATGCTTCCTCGGATCATTTCTTATCTTATTTTCTTCTTCTGTTTACAGGGTGAGATTCTCCCTCGTTAGGAGCCTTATTCTATAGACAACTTAATGTTTTCCCATAATTCATACACCATTTATTTCAAATATAACGTAGTTATGGAAAAAGGACTTTGGTTTGCATTTTGATTTTAATATTGATTTCTAAAGTTCTCTTTTATAAAATCAAATTGATACAACATAAAAACTTTCGGATTTCTTTAAATTTTTTTGTTCCTCTATGACTGTCCCTGTTGTAAGACAACCCAATATTTAACTCGGATTGATAGATCAAACCCACATTGCTTTAAATCTCTTTGATACCATACTTAAAACGGCTAACACCCGGGTAGAACTTGAACATTCATGGGCTGCAATTGAAAGGGATATAAACATCTAGGAACAATTGGAAGCCAGACATCGACAACCCAGAATTGAACCCTAGCTTCCTTGCCTGAAGGTATACGCTCCTCCCTTTTTTGCATCTTACTAACTTTCGGATGCCTAGACATTGTACTTTTTAAATCCTTAAGTACAGACTTTGGAACAACATATTTTTGGCGCCGTTGTCGGGGACGAAGTTACGAAACCTTTTCCCTGGGAAGAACGACATATTTTCAAGTTTCACCCTTCGATAGTGAACAAAGAGTGAGCACTCTCTAAAGGATTTTCTCATCTTTCATTTGGCAACTCCATGTATAAATAAGCTGGCATATGGAAGAAGGAATACCAGAAAAAACCCAGAGAACAAGCAGATCATGCCTGTTTCAGATCCCAAAAAAATACTAAAAGCTAGAGGTTCTCTTAAGATGACTACTACAGTCTATCAGCTTAAACACCCACAACCCAAGACCAAAAATTCTTGTGAACATTCAACTTTGCATAGTACACCTCCCAAAACCACTAATTTATTTTTATTCAACTCTGTGGTTAAAAGTGAAATCCTTCCGAAAACCTCTATCGGACACAAAGGTAAAAACCCAGTAGTAAATTTATCAGCAGTTGATATCCCACCGACTCTCCTTTCAGACTTCTTGACCTCACCAAGTCTCGAAGAGTATACTATATACTCAAATATCACACCCGCGAGATCCCCTGATTACGTCTCCTGCAAATCTGAGGAGCCAAGTCCTCGCATCTCCGTTCACTCGTCTTCGCTTCTCTCATCTCCCAAAGAAGCTAAGAATTCGTTTTTAGTCTTCCAGAACCTGTTGTATAACACACCCTATCCTTGTCAGGTAATACCAATGGCGTCCATCGAAGGAGGAGCTGGGGGCCAAGCGCCTCTCCCACCCCCCAGAGTTTTCACTAAAGTGGCTGTGAGATATGCACCTTTAGTTCTACCCATTCCTCTTCATGACCTTCCTAAAAATTATATAAAACAATTACCAAAATTTATAGGGGAAGGGGACTTAACTGCAACCGAACACATAAATTTCTTCGATCAGTTCATTGATATTCTAGGTCTGGAACATGAAGACATTTATTTGATATTATTTTTTCAAACTTTTGAAGGACAGGTACAAACCTGGTTTCGAAGCCTACCCGCAGGGTCTATCCTATCTTACGATGCCTTAGAAGATGCCTTTCTTAGACAATTGGGTGAGAGAAAAGACCACTTATTTTATCTAACCGAGTTCGGATCTTTAAAGAAAATAAATTCAGAAATAGTTATGGAATTTATCCAAAGATTTAATAAACTATATAATAAGATCCCAGCCAAAGTCAAACCCTCCCAACCTCCAGCCAAAGTAACCTTCATAGGAGCTTTTGAACCCGACTTCGCCCTTCTCTTAAGAGAAAGGCGGGGGGCTACCTTAAGCCGAATGCAGGATGATGTTGTGGATATTGAGTCTAACATGATGGCCTCTAGTAAGTTGAAATCTAGGATAGAAATGGGGAACAGAGAAACCAAATGTTTTAGGGAACAAGCGGGACCCTCAGGATCTAATAGATCTACAAACGACAAAATGGATGATATCGCTAGGGTAATTAAAGAATTTTTGAATAAGATTTCCAGAATGGAGCTAGACCAATCCAAGAGTGATCCTTTCGTTAAAAGAGAATTTAGAAGAAACCCCAACCCTCAAAATCAACAAAGGCAGGTTAAAAATGAAGATCAGAAAATCCAAACCCCTTTAAAAAATGAAAATTTTATAGGAGTAAATGACCTGGAAGATTTCGAGGGACTTGAAGAAGACATGACAAATTTGGGTGATGACTGCATTCAGCCCTATGTAACTAAAGAAGATTATGAGAGGTCGTTAAACACACATCAACGGTCAAATAAAGAAGATGATATAAACAACAATGACTTCGTTGTATGTCAAGAAATGTCTGATTCCATGACAGCTGGGGTCCAATCGAGGTATGACTTGAGGTCTAAAAAAAACCTACGTCGATTCCTCAACCAAAGAAAATTCTCCCCAGAGGTGAAATATATGTGCTTGCCCCAAAAGAGACTGAAACATCCAACAACAAAACAAAGGAGGCAGACTCGTTGAACCTCAAAATGAAGGAAGTTGAGACCCATACTAGGGAAATCAAGACAGCTAAGACACCCTCACTGGTAAGAAATCTCATGAGTAATAAGTCAGCTCAGACAAATAAGTTAGAGAAGAAAGAGCTCAAGGTTTTAACCAGGGAAACAGACAAAGGTTGTGGTGGATTTAGTGTCGAAAATGAAATAAATAAGATCAAAATACCGATTCCGCTGGTTGAATTAGCAAAAAAACCTGCATATCAAAAACAGATAACCAAGGTGATAGGTTGTTCGGATCAAGAAAGTCAATCAGAAGAAATAACTTTGGAAGATGAAAAACCAAATATCACTTTCAGTCCACATTTCGAGGGTGCCAGAGACACCGTTGCCCCTTTCTATATCACCCTAAATTTGCATGATCGACTGCTGCATAACTGCGTGCGAGATTCTGGAGCTTCACATAATGTGATGCCCAAAGATATTATGGATAGAATAGGCATTGATATCACCCGACCTTATGGAGATGTCTACTCTTTTGATTCAAGAAGAGTCAAGTGCTTAGGTATGATAAAAGATTTAGTAGTCACCCTTGCACAGGTCCCATTCAAAAGTGTTCTGATGGATGTAGTTATTGCTGATATCCCCCCAAAATATGTATTACTGTTATCAAGTTCATGGGGAGACAAACTTGGGGGATCCCTTCAACTAGACATGACTTATGCCACAATTCATGTATTTGGTGGGCAACTTACTAGGTTATACAGGGAAACGAGGTTAGACTATACCGTGAGCAATCCTTAGAATCCTAACAATTTTCCTGTTTACATTGCTGATCAAGATCTAGGAAATTGTATTTTGTCTTTTCATGATGGTATAGATAGTTGCACATAAGAAAACTACATAGACGAGAAAGATTATGAAAATATGCATAGTACAGGGATCTGGAAAGTGTTTTTTGATGATGCTCTGTCATGTGAAGGAGCCAGTGCAGGAGTACTTTTTGTGGCACCTGAAAATAAGTTTGTCATCCCTTTTTCTTACAGGCTTCAATGGCATATAGAATACACTAACAATGTATGTGAATACGAAGTCTTAGTATTAGGATTGGAAGCTGCCAAGAAACTAAACATAAAGAACCTGAAAGTATATGGAGACACTGAGTTGATAGTCAAATAGATAAATCAACAATACCAGGCCAAACACCTGAGATTGAGAGCATATAGAAATTGTGCCCAGGATCTAATGGAAAATTTCTTCTCATCTATAAATATCCACTTCATACCACGCGCCGAAAATTTGCAGGCTGATTCGTTAGCCAAGGCAGCCTAAACTTTCGCTCCCCCCATAGCTTTAAAATTAAAATACCATATAGAGGTAAGGCACAGACCATCCATCCCGAACAACATACAACACTGGAAAGTTTTTGAGGATGATGAACAGATCAGAAAGTTCCTCGAAGCAGTGGGTGACTTTTCTGAAACTCACATCGATCAAGAGAATAAAAATGATCACATGTGGATCATGCAAGAAGGAGAAGACCCTCAGGAGTTCTGAGAAAAAATAGCCAACCATCGCATGTTAGTTTTAAAAAATAATCATATTCCAAAAGGACTAATTCCCCCCAGAGAGACTTTTCGATCAAAATGACATGCCTTTAAAATCTACTCTTCAACCCCAACCAAAAGAAGTTGAAGATTGTGATATAGGGACAAAAGAAGAACCCAGGATGGTGAAAATATCAAAGTATCTTCCTCCTGAGGTGAAAAATAAGTATAAAGATTTGCTTGCTCGATATAAATATGTTTTGTCTTGGTCTTACAAAGAGCTTAGGACTTACGACACTACTGTGATTGAACACAAGATACCTATGAAACCTGGTATCAAACCCTTTAGGCAAAAGCTTAGGCAAATCAACCCTATCTTATTACCCATAGTCGAAAGAGAAGTCAAGAATATTTTAGACACGAAAATAATAGTACCACTGAGATACTCCGATTGGGTGGAAAACCTGGTCCCGGTTATAAAAAAGAGTGGAGAGATTAGACTGTGTGTTGATTTCATAAATTTGAATAAATCTTCCCTAAAAGACAACTATCCTTTACCTAAAATGGATCACGTCTTAGAAAAGGTAGTCGGAGAAAATAGGATGTCTATGATCGAAGGTTTCTCTGGGTACAATCAAATTGTTGTAAACAAACAAGATAAAGAAAAAACATCTTTCACTACACCCTAGGGTACATTCATGTATGATAAAATGCCTTTTGGTCTAATGAATGCAGGTGCCACTTTCTAGCGTGCTATGGATATCTCTTTCGTCGGCAAAAGAGACAAGTTTGTAGTTATCTACCTCGATGATCTAACCATTTTTTCTAAGTCTAACGAAGATCATTTAATACATCTCAAATATACTTTCGAAAAATGTCGTAGGTTCGGTCTGTCTTTAAACCCTAAAAAATCTCACTTCACCATGCGAGAAGGTAAACTCCTGGGCCATATTGTGTCCCGAGATGGAATTAAAATTGATCCCAGCAGGGTTCAAGCTATAGACACAATAAATATTCCTAGAAATATAAAGGAAATCTAGTCATTCTTAGGAAAGATAAACTTTTTGAGAAGGTTTATCCCAAACTTTGCTGAAATTGTGAAATTAATCACAGGTTTGTTAAAGAAAAACAACGAGGTAAAATGGATAGCAGAGGCCAAAGATTCATTTGCACGTATCAAGAGGGTTATAAGCGAGGCACCTGTACTGACAAGACCTGACTATCTAAAGGATTTTCTCATTCACTTCCGACCACACCATTGCCATGGTGCTCCTCCAGAAAAATGAGGAAGGTTTCGAACAACCGATAGCCTTTTTCAGCAAAAGTCTGAGAGACGTGGAACTAAAATACGATATAATGGAAAAACAATCATATGCTATGGTAAAGGCATTAAAATATTTTAGGACTTATGTATTTCATTCCAAGATAATTGCGTATGTACCTACTAGCTCTGTAAACGACATTTTAGTGCATCCTGACAGTGATGGTAGAAGGGGATGGTGGCTCGCAAAAATTCAAGAATTTTATTTGGAAATAAAGCCGACGAAGCTAGTAAAGGGTCAAGGTTTGGCTAAACTCTTAGCTGAATCCAATTTTAGATCCCTCGGCATAAATAACATACAGGGATGTGGAGAATATGAAGATATGAATGAGCTCTACGAACAAACAAGTGAAGTCAGAATCGAAGAGAAGTTTACATCCTCTGACTGGTACAAAAACATAGTATCCTACCTACTAACTTTGAAGTGCCCGAGTGATTTATCTCCATACAAAGCCAGAACGCTAAAACTACATGCGGTCAAATACTGTATATCTGAGGGTAAATTGTTTTGGAAGGACCCACTTGGTTTCCTGTTGGTTTGCTTGGTTGAATCTGAAACAGAAGAGGTCATAAGTGAATTCCATGAAGGAGTCTGTGGGGGACATCACGCTTGGAGAGCGACAGCTTATAAAATACTAAGGGTAGGGTATTATTGGCCTAAACTTTTCTCAGATGTAAATGCCAAAGTCAGGTCTTGTGACCCTTGCCAAATGTTCGCAGGCAAGCATAAACTCCCAACATTACCTTTAGTTCCAGTCAAAACAGAGGCTCCTTTTCAGCAGTGGGGACTGGATTTTATAGGCGAAATTAACCCCCATTCCAGCGCTCAACACAAATGGATCCTAACTGCCACAAATTACTTTACTAAATGGGTAGAGGCTATTCCTACCAAGAGGGCTACAAATTTTGTGGTAATAGATTTCCTAGAAGAAAATATTTTATCTAGATTCAGCTGCCCCCGAAAGATAGTAACAAATAATGTTTAGGCTTTTAAATCTATGGCTATGATCAATTTTTGCCAAAAATACAATATTGTTCTCAACCATTCTATGACATATTACCCCCAAGGAAATGGACTGGCCGAGTCTTCGAACAAGAGTCTGATCAACATAATTAAGAAAGTGTTGAACAAGAACAAGAGATCCTGGCATGTACATTTAAAATACGCACTATGGGAAAATTGGATTGGCACAAAAAAATCCATCGGTATTTCTCCTTTCCAGATGGTATACGGGACTGATGTGGTATTACCTATAAACTTGGCACTTCTCGTAATGAAACTATGGAAAGATGAGAAAGAGGAACCAAACCACGTAACAAGGAGAATAAATCAGTTGATCAAATTACAACAACACAGGGTCGAGGTGGATGAAAGATTGCAAAAATATCAAGACGACATGAAAAAATTATTTGACCGTAAGGAAAAAGACAGAGAGTTTCTTCCAGGTGATTTGGTCTTAAGATGGGATGATAGGAAGGAAGATTTTTCAAAACACGGTAAATTTGATCATATTTGGTATGGACCATTTAGAGTTGCTACTTCCGAAGGAAAAAAATTATTTTTATTAGAAAATTTGGATGGTAAAATCTTCAATGCCCCTGTCAACGGGCATTATCTAAAAGACTACATGAAATAATTGGTTCTCCAAGGTTTCCCATTGTATATACCGATTTGAATTTGTTTTCTATTTCGTGATTCCCTTAAGGTAAGTTTTCAACTTTTATTAATTAGGTCAATATAAATAGAGATACGAGGTTTTCAAATACATTTAACTCTTTTAAAGGACACTCTTCGTGTTTACAGGATTTCGGTTTGTAAACTAAACGAACGAAGGGAGAAAACAAAAGGTCATGTATCGGAGATTTGCATTCACCAAAAATAGGTGACAGAAAAGGTTTTCGGTTATTTTAAAAATGGTAAGGTAAAGGTACGAAATCCTGAAAATTATGTTCCTTAAGAAAGCAAAGATCTCCAAAAACATCATAAAGGTCTCATAAATCTAATGTTTCTACTTAAATTGATTATTAAAAAGTACAGTTACTTGCTCTGGATCCTAATAATTTTAACTTAAAACACAGATAGGTGGTAGTCAAAACAAATAGAAAAGTGAAGCATCTCTGGGGAAGGGTTTTCAAAAAAGAGGCTTGAATTTTCGACCCCTACTCCTCATCATATAAACGTCTACCCATCACCTTTCTTTCGGTCTTCAGATTTGTCTTCTTAAAAATGCCAAATGTATTTTCGGATTTATATACATAGGGAGAAGAGATTATGTTTAAACTTTGAAATATGTAAGCATGTTTTGGAAAGAAGGATGGTATTCACAACTCCTCGGTCTCTTACTAAACAATTTATGCATAGGTGGATCCTGACGTTTCTAGGTTTTTCAACAGTTTCGAAGGATTAAGGCTTACTCGAAAGAAAACCCCCAGAAAAATGTTTCCCCTTTTTTTTTCCCTTCCAGACCAAGGTGTTTTGAAAGTCAAAGGAAGGTTGGAACCAAGTAATCAAAGTAATTTGACAGACCTACATTTCAAAATATTACGCAGATATCACCCCTCATCTAATCTGATTTCCCCCACTTCGTATTCTAAAAATAAAATTATAAGACAGACGATGAAAGGAAAGTCATATCTAATTGTACATCTAGTCTGAAGAGACAATGATAGGAAATTCAGAAATGATTGCCCTCATATCAACATTTAAATGCATAAATACATTTCGAAGTGGTGAAAGGAAATTAAGCAAAAGAGGGGCAGATAACTTCACCTGGGTACTGAACAGGCCTGCTGGCAGTGAAGCAATATTTGAGATATCTGTAAGGCTATTATACATGAATTTCACTTAGCTCTAGTCATCAACTTTCTCGAGACTATATCCACATCCTAAGTCCAGACGGGACCCCTCGATTAAAAAAATGCAATAAATTTCATTGGGTGTAAGCCAAAAACTGCAAGATCTATTGGATTTCCTAGAAGTGTTTTGATTTGTCTTAATGCAGACCTAAACTCAGTAAAGAGAAAGAGAAAGTTGTGAAAGCGACTGTAGCTGAGTGAGAAATATATTTCAATATTGAAAATCCTTACAACATTGAAGGACAAAAATCTTTTCTTCCCTCTATTTATCTTTTCCCTAAATCAAGTTTCACAGAAGTGAAACTAGTGACTCCATTTACCCAATACAGGCACGTAGTCTACTATTCTTCCCGCCTCACAGGAAAATAAGATCCCTAGTTGGAGCCTATGTTGGAGCTGCCTTTTTCATTTGGTTCAAATCTATTTTAAAAGTCAAATGTCAGTTCTTAAGTTCCTTTTCGCTTCGTGACATTCACCTACTGAAAATCTCAGTAGTCTCGACATGCGAAATAGCGGGGGATGTGATGTTTTATAAGTTACCATTTTTTATCGTTAAATGAAGGTTGTTTCTTTTTGTACCTCGAAATATTTCTCTTCGGGAGTTACAAGTCACAATATTCACAAACCCCAATGTGTGAGGTCACGAAAAGGTTTAAAAGCTTACCTCAGGTGAAAGCTAAGAGTAAGACCATGTAAACCCCAGTCAAGTGCTGTCAGGATTTCGCTTCTCGCCGTTCACTCTCTCCTAAAACATTACCGCTAAAACTATGAAAGATGAAGCCATAAAATGTTTACCTAAGTAACCTAGGTTAGAGTCAGGGTTGTTTAGTTTTGACCATAATTTAAGTTTCTCGGGATTTCGCGACTTGGCATACATTCCTCCTAGGAACTATACCTTCGAAGTCCCGAGTCGTGAAGTCATGATATAAATTAAAGCATAATCAATTAAAACACTTAATCCGAGTTATGTCCTAGCTTAATTAAATCTAATCTTCACAATCTCAAGTTTTAGAGGCTCGAAAGGTTAGAGTTAAAAGTCCCGATACGGCGAACGCCGAAATGTTGATTTAAATCCTGATTAAGGAAGCCAAGCTAGCATAATCAATGTTTAATGCAAATGATAATAATGCACAGTTTACGAGGTAATTTCAAATGTTCCTTACACCAGCTTGTGCCATGAACCGTCGAATTTTATGGCATTAATTGGAAATAAGGAGAAACGACAAAGTAAGGATATGGTCTTTATTGCCAAAATATCTATCTAAATATGATTGGACCATTCTGTTCATAAGGACATCGATATGTTAAATGGTCGAAGATATATATCTGTTTCTTCCTATTTTATTCATAAATTTCAGTTCTATCCCATACAAAAAAGTTTTTCTCAATAAGCTAACTTCTATATGTATACACATTTTTATTGCAGAAGAGATAAGTTACAATCTCCTGTCATGGCCCCACGAAAAGAATCCAAGGAAAGCACTAAGGTTTAGAGACAAGGTTCTGATAACGTTTCAGACACTTCACCTTGAAGCATTGATTCCGTACAAACCTGGTCATACATTTGAGAGGTTTTGCAATCAGATGTGGTGAACTGTTCGGATGATTCCAGTGACAAAGAGAAAGATGACATGACCACAAAATACAAGATCCTCATTCAGGCAGAAATGCACAAAGTAGCGGCCAGGCCATGCCTTCTGCCTTACTATGACATGATCCAATGGGTGCTAGATCATGTAGACATCCCTTCCAAAACCATCATCAGCGAGAAGAAGGTCATTGTTGGGACCTTTAGACCAGAAAACTTACAAACGATGTACAAGTTACCACCCACATCGGACTTCACATACAATGCAGAGTTTCTAGAGGGTTTTAAACAGAAGGAATGCGAGCAATACATGAAAAATTTATCTGATTTTATCAAGTATTGGGTCTCACACCCAACGAAGTTTAGGGCAGACAACAATGGAATTTATTCCATATCTTCTTTGGAACCACAGTTCAAATATGTAGAGATGATGATATGTAGATTGTACGGGAGGGAAAACACCATGCATTTTTTCCTCCCATTGGTGCCTTTGATATACATAGTAGTAGAAGGATCTTATTTCGACTGGGCCAAAATGTTATCAGATATTCTGACCAGTCGGATTACAGAATATCGGATGCAGAAAGAAAGCAAGAAAGATTCTTCATTTTTTATGTCCACATACCTCATGGACGTAGTATGTTCCATGACACCTTTTCCCTTGATGAATTGGAGCTCGGCTCCATCGGATATTGATCTAGTCCATGTATACCATTCTAAGCTTTAGGAGGAAAAAGCTTCGGATTTCGTATATGAAATCTTCAACTGGGTAATGGTACCGATGCATGTTTCCATCTTCGGTAATCCGCCACCCAAGATATCGGATAGCATCACGACGAATTTAAAAAGAGTGGCTTATTGGTACGTGGAGAAAGAATTTTCATACATCAGGGTTTTCGTCACTTCCGTCCCTCTGCATGCTTTACCCTTACTTATACCCGATAGGCTTGCTTGTTGTGAGATCGCTAAGAAAACCATAATTGGTGGTATAAGTAAAGAACTGAAAGGGTTTTCAAAAACGGTATGGCCATCTTTTCCTATTCATTTAAACACCTATTCATTATTAGACTTTGGGCATGCAAAGGCCAAGGTATCATCCCTAGAATATATAAAGTTAATTCACATCGAATTCAAGAAACACGATCCACACAGGGTCTTGAGTAATCATTTGGCCAGTTGTGGCCTTAAAAGATTCGAGCACGAAAATTCGCCTCATGATGATATTTTTCGAGGTGCAACATATTATGACGAGGTTTTGGCTTGAATACAAGCCCTGTCGCCTGAAGTGAGGGCTGATGTCATTAGATTCCAAGAGCATAGGCGGAGTTGCCTTCCTCCAATATTACAGGGTGAGAATCTAATGACCGTGGAGGTGCAGAAAATAAAGGCCGAAGGCTCCAAAGATTCAACACCTAGCAAAGAAGAACAATAGGATAAAGAAGAGCAAGCTGGGGGCCCAAAACAGGAAGTCGAGGATTCTATTCCTCCAAGCGAGCCAACTTCGATCATTACTCCTGGGAAATATTCTAAACAGGTCGGCAATCCCATCGCCTCCATTACCCCCCTACAGTCCGCAAAGGAGATCCCGGACGCAGGTTGGATTTTGGGTGAAAAATTGAAACCTATATCAGTATAAGAGCTACCTCTGAATGAATTATTCATTGATAAGAAGAGGAAAGTGGTTGTGAGACAAGAACTCTACCAAGAGGCAGGTACTGTCTCTAAGAAATTTAAAATTTTAACTGATGGGAGAAATATGAAGAAAAAAGAATTCATGATGCAAATAGCAAGAACATTGGGGGCTTTCGCCACGGCGAACCAATTTTTAGTCGGGACCCTAAAAGATCAGCTCAAATGAAAAAATCATTTGATCAAGATGCTAGAGGCTAAACTAGCTATAGCAGAAGCTGCTGCTAAAGATCAGGCAAGTGCGACTTTAGAGCAAGCAAGAATAGAGGATAAAAAAGAAATCGAGCGGCTTAAAGTCGATCTCGAACATACACAGTTGAAGGTTCATATGAGTCAGACTCAGATAAGTCAGTAGGGAGAATTGATAGACCAGCTTCGGGCTAAACTAGAATTCACCGAAAGCCAGGTAATCGATATCAAGATATTTTAATCCCAAGCAATAAAGATCAGAAAAAGGTTATTGGCGACGCAACAGGGTCTGCTTGTTAAAGTAGGAACAATTCAAAGCATCTTCGAACTCATTGATCAGGTGCTGGAAAACCTCTCTGTTAAAGAAAGGGAAGCCGGAGCAGCTAGAGTGGTGTTCCAGGAGGCCATTATAGCCACAACGAGAAGGGAAACAAGCAGTAGTTCTATTTTTTCCATCGCAGAGCAGACATAGTGAAAATAGACAAGCTAAGGAAATCTTGCAAATAAATTTTTGGTTTGTTAAGTGAGATTTGGTTGGGTTCCGATGGTGAAAGTGGCATGGACATACCGGGTCAGATCAATACTACTAAATATTTGCTAAATATCAAGGAAAATGAAGAAAGTGAATTAGCTAAAATATCACAAATAACTCAAACAGACATAGTGCAAATAGACAAATGGCTAATTAAACCAGGTATACTTTTATGCTCTATCAATGCCAAAGATCAACAGGTGGAAGGAAAGTTGTTGCTATTGATGAAAGACTGCTATATTTTTGAGGCAAATAATCAAGCAGAGCCATCTAAATTGATATCACAGCTGGTGGAGAAGTGCGTTATTTGCATAGAGCATGCGAGGAGGTAGGTTTCAGGTACCAAATGAGAATAGAGATAAAGAAATGAAACCTTTTGACTCCTTTGATTGTAATCAAAAACCTCTGGAACTGTTGAGATTCCAAAATTTGTATAAATATACATTTTGAAGAAAGAAAAAGGGTTAGACCTTTTTTATTAATTGTAATAGAGACTGTCTCCATGGAGAATTAATACAAAGAAATCCTGAGATTCCTAATTCCGTCACTACTGTGTTATGAGTTTGTTCTCTCTGTTATTTCATATTCATTCTTATTTCACTTATATACATTTGATGAAGGTTGCATTGCAATTTAGTAAAACATCTACTGCAGTGATTAATATTTATTTATCTATTGTTTACAGTTTTTCCTCTGTATCGGCTACTAGCAGGTATAAGACTTGTGAATCTTTAGGTTGTCATATTTTATGCTTCATCGGATCATTTCTTATCTTATTTTATTCTTCTATTTACAGGGTGAGATTCTCCCTCGATAGGAGCCTTATTCTATAAACATCTTAATGTTTTTCCCATAATTCATACACCATTTATTTCAAATATAACACAGTTACAGGAAAAGGCCTTTGGTTTTCATTTTTATTTTAATATTGATTTCTAAAGTTCTCTTTTATAAAATCAAATTGATACAACATAAAAACTTTCGTATTTCTTTAAAAAAAAAATGTTCCTCTATGTCTGTCCCTATTGTAAGACAACCCAATATTGAACCCGGCTTGACAGATCAAACCCACATCGCTTTAAATCTCTTTGATACCATACTTAAAATGGCTAACACCCAGGTATAACTTGAACATTCATGGGCTGCAATTGAAAGGGATATAAAAATCTAGGAACAGTTGGAAGCCAGACAATGACAACCTAGAATTCAACCCTAGCTTCCTTACCCGAAGGTATACCCTCCTCCCTTTTTTACATCTTACTAACTTTCGGATGCCTAGACACTGTACTTTTTAAAGCCTTAAGTACAGACTCTAGAACAACAGGATACAAGGCCAACATCAACCCAAATAGATATAACCTCAAGTCCAAGAATAAAGAAGGAATTCTTGATGTTCCTGAGCAGCCTACCAGAGTGGAAAATCCTGCTAAAGATGTAGTAGACAACAACAAAGGTAAGAAAGCACAGAACCTCTCACCAGTGGTAAAAAGTTCTCTCCCAGAAGTTAGAGAAACTCTAAAGCCCTTTTCCTCTTTTAATTTTTAGCATGAAATTCAAAATATCAGAATCCTTGTGCCCCTTTAAGAGCTAGTCAAGCATGAAGACTTCAAAAAGTGCCTTTCCAAAATATTGTTGACTGAACCCCCCTCAAATGCCTCTGATTCAGTAAATCTATAAGATGAAAATCCAACAGTCATCTTAGGTCCTTTCATAGAATATAGAGATGATTAATCCCCTCCTTTTATAGATCATTGAACATACATGATAAGGTGTTGCATAACTGTCTGATGGATTCAGGGGCATCTCATAATCTCATGCCCAAACTTGTCATGGATGAACTTGGATTAGAAATTACAAAATATTATCATGACATGTATTCATTTGACTCCAGGAAGGTGAAGTTCCTTGGGGTTATCAAATACTTGGCCGTATCTCTGTTCCAGTTCCCCATGAAAAGTGTGGTCATGGATATCGTGGTGGCTGATGTTCCCCCCAAGTTTGGAATGTTTTTTTCAAGCTCTTGGGTAAAAAGACTTGGGGGAACCTTGCAGATGGACCTCACATATGCTACCATTCCTGTGTTTGGGGGGGAGCATAGAAGACTTTATAGGGAAGCTCAGTTGACCTACATTATTAGTGATGAATCAAACCCCACCAATCATCCTATTTTTTCTCTTGACACAGATTTGGGATCTAGTTTGCTGCAGCTCACCGACGCTCCTGAACCTCCTCTAGAAATCATAAAACAACCCATTACTTTCTGTGAAAATTCTCCTACAATTATCTCTGTTTGGAAAATGTTCTTCGATGGAGCCTCTTCTAGGGAAGGTGTTGGTGCTGGAGTGGTTTTCGTTTCACCTACTCAAGAGACTATAACTCTGTCGTACAAGTTAGAATTTGAAGCTACCAATAATGTGGCAGAGTATGAATCTCTTGTTTTGGGTCTGAGAGTTGCACAAGATATGGGGATTGAAGAGATTTCAGTATTTGGGGATGTTGATTTAATTGTCAATCAGATCAAAAATATTTATCAAGCTAAGCACCCTAGACTAAGAACTTATAGAAATGAAGTGTGGGACCTACTTGACATTTTTTTCTTAGATTTCAACATTTCATTCATTCCAAGAGAAGAAAACATCATGGATGATTCTTTGGCTATTTCAGCAAGCAATTTCAGATTCCCTTTGCCACCTAAACTTAGGTATGATGTAGAAGTAAAATATAGACCCTCTATACCTGACAATGTTAAGAATTGGAAAGTATTTGAGGATGATCTTGAGATCAAAAGATTTATTGAAACTGTTGATGAACTTTTTTCATTACATATAGACAAAGATCATGACTTTGGAAGTAAACCTCATGATGTTTTTCTGAACAAAATTGCTAATCATCATATTGTTTAGTTTCCTAGAAATCACATTCCAAAGGGACTAGTTCCTTTGGAAAGACTATTTGTAGGGATTATGTGCCACTAAAAGTTATAGGTTCAACTGATGATGATGATGTAGTTGAGTGCAATATTGGCATGCAGAAGGATCCAAAATTTGTCAAGTTGTCAAGCAATTTGTCAAGAGAGAAGAGTGAAGAATATGTTGAGTTGTTAAAATAATTTTTTGATGTGTTCTCCTGGACATATGAAGATCTAAGAACATATGAAACAAGTATCATTGAGCATAAGATCCCATTGAAGGAAGAGGCCAAACTATTTAGGAAGAAATTGAGACAAATAAATCCTATGTTGTTTCTTATTATGGAGAGGGAGGTAAAGAAGTTGTTGGATGCCCAGATTATTGTTCCTTTGAGGTATTCTGAATGGGTGGCCAACCTAGTTCTATTAAGAAAGAAGAATGGAGAAATCAAACTTTGTGTCGATTTTTGGAACCTGAACAGAAGCTCCAGGAAGGATAATTACCCCTTTCCAAAAATGGAACACATCTTATAGAGGGTGACAAGTGGATCAAGGATGTCCATGATTAATGGATTTTCTAGCTACAATCAGATCTCTGTCTTGCCAGAAGACAGGGAGAAGACGACATTCACTACTCCTTGGGGTACATTCATGTATGCTAAGATGCCCTTTGGATTGATGAACGTAGTAGCAACCTTCCATCGAGATATGGACATCGCCTTCATTGGAGAAAAGGATAAATTTGTTTTCATCTACCTAAATGACATTACAGTTTTCTCCAGGTCTGATAAAGAACATGGTTATCATCTAAGAAAGGTCTTCTTGAAATGCAGGAAATTTAGTCTCTCTTTAAATCCAAAGAAGTCATTGTTTTCCATGAAGGAGGGAAAATTACTGGGGCACATAGTATCAGTTGAGGGAGTAAGGATTGATCCCAACAGGGTAGAAGCTATCCAAACCTTGTCACTCCTTAGATCCAAGAAAGAAGTTCAGTCTTTCTTGGGGAAAATTAATTTTCTGAGAAGGTTTGTTTCAAATTTTTCTGAAATGGTAAAATATATTACAGCCATGTTGAGGAAAGGGAATGAACTTAAATGGACTTCTAAGTCTCGAAATTTTGTTGATAAAATAAAGAAGGCCTTGACTGAAGCACTTGTTCTTATCAGTCCTAATTACTCAAAATATTTCCTGATTTTTCCCTTTTCTTCATTTGATATAGTAGCGGCTATTTTATTGCAGAAGAATGATGAAGGATTGGAGCAACCCATTGCTTTTTCAGTAGTGCATTGAGAGATGTTGAGCTGAAATATGACATCATGGAAAAATAGGCCTATGCTCTAGTGAAATCCCTCAAGTCTTTTAGGGTCTATGTATTTCATTCAAAATTCATTTCATATGTCCCTTTAGCTGCTATGAAGAAGATTCTCATTCAACCTAACATAGACGGAAAAATGAGCAAGTGGATTGCCAAAATCCTTGAATTTTATCTTGAGATAAAGCCCACCAAATTGTTTAAAGGTCAAGGTTTAGAAAGGCTATTAGATGAATCTAATTGCAAAGATTTTGGGGTAAATTTCATTAACAATTTCTCAGGAAGTCATCAAGATGAACTTTCTGATAATAATTCTCCAACCATCCCTCCATTAGCAGAATGTACCTGGTACAAAGACATTATATTTTTTCTGCAAAAGATGCAGCCTCCTTACAGTATGGAGAAAAATAGGGTATGCGATTTGAAGCTCAAATATTTTAGATACTTCCTTATTGATCAAGTCTTGTATTGGAAAGATCCCCTAGGAGTGCTCTTGAGATGTTTAGACCCGCAGGAAGCACAAAAGATTATGTTTGATTTTCATGATAGTCGATGTGGAGGACATCACTTCTGGAGAACCACAGCCTATAAGATTCTCAGGGATGGCTATTTCTACCCTAGTTTATTCACCGATGTTTGTGCAAAGATTAGGGCTTGCGTTAAATGTCAGAAGTTCTCGGGAAAGAAACAACTCAAGTCTCTACCATTGAATCCTATGGTAGCTTCGAGACCCTTTCAATAGTGGGGCCTAGATTTTATTGGAGAAATTCATCCTTCTTCAAGTGGCCAACACAGGTGGATATTGACTTCCACAAATTACTTTACGAAGTGGATAGAAGCTATCTCCACAAGGAGTGCTTCCCATAAAGTAATAATTGGTTTTCTTGAGGACAATATAGCAAGA
Source organism: Picea sitchensis (assembly GCA_010110895.2). NCBI lineage: Eukaryota > Viridiplantae > Streptophyta > Pinopsida > Pinales > Pinaceae > Picea > Picea sitchensis. The sequence goes on from SNQJ01S0037638.1 coordinate 76,720, forward strand.
TTTGGTTTTCCACACAGAATTGTCACTGATAATGTTGCATCTTTCAGGCCTGAACCATTGGTCCAGTTCTGTGAACAATTTGGAATTGCATTGATCCACTCTATTCCTTACTACCCCCAAGGGAATGGACTGGAAGAGTCCTCTAATAAGAGCCTTATAAATATCATCAGAAAATTGTTACAAGACAATAAGAAAGCATGGGATTCAAAGCTCAAATTTTCTTTTTGGGATGACAGAGTGACTACAAAGAGGTCTCTTTGTGTCTCTCCTTTTCAGCTTGTGTATGGATTTGAGGCCATTTTCCCTTATCATCTTGCCTTGCCTGTGGAGAAATTCTTCCAAGCCTGCCAAGGAGAGCTTGATGATATGATCAGAAGAATACAATAGTTGGTAGGAGTGCAACAAGAAAGAGAGCAGCTACTGGACAAGGTCTATGACCATCAATAGAAGATTAAGCAAGATTTTGATAGGAAAGTAAGGAAAAAGGATTTCTAGCTAAGAGATCTAGTACTCAAATGGGATGCGCCCAAGCAGAACAAAGGAAAGCATAGAAAATTCGAAGCCTTGTGGATCGACGCCTTCAAGAACTCTGAGATATTTCTAAATAATACTTACAGGTTGCAGAATTTGGGGGATGTTGATGTTTTTGGTGGCCCTATAAATTGACATTTTCTGAAGAATTTTTTTATTTAAGCCGCGAATGGATTTCCATGTCATTATAAATATCATTTTCCAGTTATTTTTGGTTTTAGTAAATTGACTCCATGACCCAACATTAAGGCAATGAAGCTGCAAAAGAGTTCTTAGAGCCTCGCAGGGAAGTCTCTATCCCCCATGGAGCCTAATGTTAGCACATATGCTTGTAAGGGGGTGTTTTATCCCTTAGGAGATGGTCCCTTGGAGAAAAAATGAAAGAAAGAGGGCTAAAAACCCACAAAATGTGTTTTATCCTAAGTCAAGGATTTGATTTGATGGTTTGTCATGCTGTGATAAGAGACATGTAGATATGAGAAGATGAGCTTAGCATGCTCATATATATGACGCACAGTCCATATCAAACCCCTCATACATTCTACCTTTAATGAGGACGGGGGGTCCGAGTTAGTGGTTTTTGAGTGCGGTCACCCCACCAACGTGTCACCTTCTCATCAAATCAACACCCCCCCCCCCCCATCGCGCTTTACCACTTACCACTATCCCCCTCCTTCGAGCTAAACCGCTAACCACCTTCCCATATTGTTTGTGCCCCTACTGACACCTGTCTTCCACTCACATGCCCGCATTCCTTTCACTCTCCCTCTGTCACATTTTCTCCTCTCACCTCTTGACATGCGTCTCCCACTCCCACCCCATGTCACCTTCACCCTTGTCTTTGTATCCCCCTCCTTACCATTCACACTCCTCTCCCTTCGCTGCATCACCCTCGCACATTTACACCTCAGCTCTCGTGTACTGGTGCCCATGTTTTCCCAGTCACTGTTCCACCAACTGTGTCATTCCACATGACCATCAATCACTCATTGTTCTATGCTAGTTTACGTCGTTCACCTAGCCCTCTCACTCTCACCTTCCTCTCCATTCGCCTGCTATCTTCCCAATTAGCATCCAACAGGGATCCCAGTGGCACAGTTTCAGAGTTCGGTCAACACGTTTTCTAGGTGCAGGAGTTAACTCAGGCACCCATCCCGATCCCAATGAAGACAGTTAATGAAAGTAGGGGAAGGTGGTTGAAACATCGTCTCCCCCCATAAATATAAATCTTGAAATTACTGGAAGATTTTTCGAGATAACGTCCAACAAGGAGCTTCAGGCGTAGTTTGATAGAGCAAGTTTAGACGAAAGAGCTTGCGTCTGACAGAGACTGCATGCACATTCTGCAGAAAGTTCTGAATGCAAAGATTCAGGCACGCCTCTACTGCTAGTTGCAATTTGTCCTAAGTATATGAAGACATTTTTTATATTTTTTATGGTCGATGGTTGAGCTAGGATCCCGCATTGTAAAGTTTTAATGAAGCTCTGGTTCACTGGTTATGTAATTTGATTTGAGACTTCTTGTTTAATATGAGTCAAATTTCTTCCTCCATCCTATTATGCATCTGATACTGAAAGTTCATGATTGAAGGATTCACATGGATTGTTGTGACTGTGTTGTAATGGATGTTTGATTGTAGTGATGTTATAGTGTTTTCAGTTTCTTGAAACTATGAATCCAATAGGATCTTATTTTCTCAGTTTTTCCTTCCTAGGCTGCTGGAAGACCTGATGTCCATAGCAGACCTTTACATTTTCTCTTCAAGTTCTTCCTCCTACTCACCCTTACTACAACTTACTAACTAAAGTTGAATCAATGCCTCACCTTCTTGTGCATGCTGGTACAGTTTCCGAGTTAAAACAATATTATCATGAGTCTTTTCCCATTCAACCTCTTTAAAATTATTCATTGTGACATAAAAATTGATGGGTACTGGGCTTACCTCCCCTGCAATCAAGAGGTGACTTCTAGGGCTAACAGTTAGGCTTGCATGCCTTCTCACCACATTGCTTCTCTTCTTGCATCTTGCTTTTCCTCTTGCATGATGCTTTTTCTCATGCATGTTTCTTTTCCTTATGCATGTTTCTTTTCTGCAACCTTCTCTTCTCCAAATCTAGGCGTGTGCCCAAAATATCCTTCCTTCTCAAAATAGGCCTGCACCCAACACAAGGATATACTAATTACTTACATTATTGTTAGATGAAGTAAGATTTATTGTAAGGTACTATATCTATTATAATATCCAAAAATAGAAATATTGTAGAGAATAACAACAGAACAACACAATAGAAGAAACCACAACACCAAAATAGTACCTTTATTGATGAGAAACAATGTTCACATTCCTCTTCTAGGAGGAAACCTCCAGCAGAGCCGCGCTCTATTACAATAATTCTCAAGAAAAAAAATTATCATGCACTCGATTCCAATTTATACTAAATCTATCTATCAAAAGAAAAATATAGAGGAAGATATTCTAGAAGTGAAAGCTTCTATTAGGTCTTTTTACATTTGACTTATTCTTCCTTATTACTAGGCCTTATTAATATTGGCCTTTATTACATGGAAAATATATTATTCTACCTACGTGAGGGGTTATGGAGGTTAGGTCCCTAAATGATTCAGATTATTTTGAGAATGAAATAAAGGAAGAGATATAATAAATAAATACACATAGATATTGTAATAAACATAGAGATACAATAATGCACAATTTTTATTAATGAGAGAAGGTACAGAAACTGTAAAATTACATAGTGAATGACTTGCTAGAATGGTGAAAGTGTATCTCTAAGAAGAGATGTGATGGATACACTCATTCACAATAAGATTACGATGATTAAAATGATTCTCTAAAGGCCTTTTTAACATAAATAAAATCCAAAACCCTAGCCCCAGAAGATGAAATGCCAAAAGTCACGTGGGCCCCGATTGGGTAAGTTGGTATGTCAACTTCCCAAGGGTGTAACATTTTCATACGATCTCCATTTGGGGCGCATAATATCTCATTTGAAACATATATATGAGGAATACACATTTTATCACACACCCTGGTTAAATCCTATGGTGTGACTATGGCAGGCCCAAAAAACATTGTTTAGGTCCTCTAAATGACCCCATAAGTTTAGGACTCGAAAATATGTAGAAACACTGTCAAGGTGGAAACCCTTGTTTTGAACTAGTGGAATAGGTGAGTGGACACCAATTTCTACCTATATCAATCATTCACTCTTAGGAAGCAATGGTATCCATTGCGTGAAATCCCCGGGGAAGATTTTGTTGAATCTGAACCTTGGTGAGTTGTTTGCCTTGCTGAAGAAGCGATCATGCTTAGCTTGTTGAAGGTTGTTATGAACCGATTGTTGGAGGGGTTGGATATGTTTAACCAATATGGCTTCATGATCTATCTGAGTGTGGGAGGACTCTATCGGTGGAGATGTACCATGAATAACATGAAGGGACTTATCATGTGTAGGGATCCCCGTAGGTGCAGTAGGAATATATTGGTGTTCTTCTACAGTCTTGTTGATCTACTTCTGTTGGATAGAAGGGTCTTGGGTTGAGGATGCAGTGGTTGCAATTTCCTTCTCTTCTAACCAAATTGTGAAGAGGATAAACTTTGTGGTATGAAATATGACTTTGTGGAACTATTTTGTTGGTACAATAGACGAAACTACCTCTGGTATCTTGTAGGTATTACCCCCAAGAGTAATAATGATGCTACGGGTTTGAGACTCATAAACAACATGATGCCTCCACATATATGGGTGGCATAAAAAAAATTCATAGACTTCCAGTGGGGAAACATCACACAATACCACATCCTTGAAGGGCTTGATTATGTATGACAGGCAACACTGGTGGCTGACATGAAGATCTCATCCCTGGTAGAGGCATCCGATGTTGTATGTTTGCGAGTGTGGTGTTGTTGGCAAATCCAATTTCTTGAAAACCTTTTTTGAGATGAGGTTCTTCTCACTTCCACTATAAACAATAAAATGCAGCAGGGACCCCTTCATCCGCATCTGTGAATGGAAGAGGCACTCCCCCTCCTTGGGATCCTCTGGTTCTTCTAGTTGGATTATTGTGGTTGCGACAGTAGCTGTGGGTTCTACATCATTGATATGTTTCCTTTTACTGTCTGAATCAAACTCCAAGTTCGGGTTTAACTTTGTTTCTTTGAGATCAGCTACCAATGACTATTTTGAGTGACATTCATCAGTGTTGTGCCAAGGGATTTTGTGGAAGTTGCACCACTTCCCAGTGTCCTTCGTCTTCCTATTTCTCTTATTTTCCTATATCTTGGACTTATTTTCTTGAGGTTGGATTTTTTGTGAGTTAGAGTTGCCTTTACCATACTTTTTTTGCTGTAGATTTGTAGACCCAAACTCCTGCTTGTTTTGCATCTTAAATTTCGGCTCGATTTTGACATCATATCTATAAGTGAATCCTAGTGATGAGATGTCTAGGGACTCCATTTCATTTTGGATATACGTGTGTAGAGCCCCACTGTATTTCAAAACCAGATACCGCTCAGAGTCTTTGATACCTAGCTTGGTGCGCAAGGTATGGAAGGTATTTGTGAACTCTGGCACTGTTTGGTCTGGATTTTGATGCAACATGGTCCATCTCATGTACCGGTCATCATATTTTCCCACAGGGTAATATTTCTCCTTGACCACATCCATAAAAAAATCCCAAGTGGGCTCGAACCCAAATATTCCAGACTCCTTTGTGGAACTTTTCTCTCAGTAAGTTTCCCACCAATGTTTGACATGGGGAAGAGCCTTAAGGAGTGAAAAGGTGATCTTTTCTTTGTCAGAAAAAATTTGAACAGAGAAATAACCTTCTAGCAAATTTAACCATTTTTCCAAAGCATTCGCATCGATCTAACCTTCAAATATGGGATTATCAAAATTGACTTTTACCTTGAATTGGGTAACATATCCAAAGTGATTGTTTGACGAAGATGCGCCTGTTATTTTCGAGAATCGTTGAAGGATTTGGGAAAAAATATCCAACATCTTGTTCCTTTGTTGCACAAGGCCTTCCATGAGCAACAAATTGATGGTATCTTCTGCTCCCTCATTCCTCTTCTCTTTTACCATGGGAGGACACTTGGGCCGGTGAGAGCAGTTATCCCCAAGGGAAACTAGCTCGATACCCAACTCTCTATACCCTAACCTCGTTGGGGATATGCACAAGAAATGAAAAGGAGTAGCTTGCTCTGATACCACTGATCTAGATTATTTTTAGAATGAAATAAAAGTAGAGATATAATAAATAAATATACAGAGATATTACAATAAACATAGAGATACAATAATGCATAATTTTTACTAATGAAAGAATGTATAGAAATTATTAAATTATAGAGTGAATGACTTGATATAATGGTGGAAATTTATCTCTGAGAAGAGATGTGATGGATATGCTCATTTGAAAGAAGATTATGATGATTAAAATGAAGCTCTAGAGGCCTTTTTAACAAATATAAAATCCAAAACCCTTACCCCGGAAGATGAAACACCAAAAGTCATGTGGGACCCGATGGGGTAAGTTTGTACATCAACTTCCCAAGGGCATAACGTTTGCATACAATATTCATTTGAGGCACACGATAGATCATTTGCAAATATCTTGTTTGAAGGGTCTATCCAAATACTACGCATGTTTCCATCATACTTTGGGTGTGGCGGGCCCAAAAAACGTTGTTTAGGGACTCAAAATGGCCCCAGAAGTTTAAGACTCAAAAATATGTAGAAAAATTGCTAAGGTGGAAACCCCTACTTTAAACTAGTGGAATAGGTGTGTGGCCATTGATTTCTTCCTGGATCATTCCTCCCACCTTAGGAATAAATGGTCTCCATTCCATGATGTCCCCGAGGAAGCTTTTGTTGAATATGAACCTTGGTGAGTTGCTTTCCTTGCTGAAGAAGCAATCCTACTTAGCTTGTTGAAGGATGTTATGAACTGGTTGTTGGAGGGGTTGAATCTGTTTAACCAATCTGGTTGCATGATCTATTGGAGTGTGGGAGGACTCTGTTGGTGGAGATGCATCATGAAGAAAATGAAGGGATTTATCATGTGGAGGCTCCCTCGTAGGTGCAGTAGGAATATCTTTGTTCTCTTCTACAATCTTGTTGATCTGGTTCTGCTAGATAGAAGGGTCTTGGGCTTAGGATGCAGTGGTTGTAGTGTCCTTCTCTTTTGAACATATTGTGAAGAGGCTAAACTTTGTGGTATGAGAGATGACTTTGTGTCACTGGTTTTTTGGTACACTTGTTAGAACTACCTTTGGTATCCTATAGGGCTGACACCCCAAAGTAACAATGATGCTACAGAGCCAAGACTCATAAAAAACATGACACCTCCACATATATGATTTACCTAAAATAACATCACAGACTTCCACTGGGGAAACATCACACATTACCTCATCCTTGAAGGGCTTGATGCCATATGACAGGCGACATTGTTGGCTGGCACGAAGATATCATCCCTAGTGGAGCCATCCAATGTTGTATGGGTGAAGGTGTGGTGTTGTCAACAAATCCAACTGCTTTATGACCTCTACTGAGATGAGGTTCTTCTAGCTTCCGCTATCAACAATAAAATGCAACAGGGTTCCTTTCACCCACATCTATGAATGGAAGAGGTGTTCCCCCTCCTCAAGATCCTCTGGTTCTTATGGTTGGATTGTTGTGGTCGTGACAGTAGTAGTGGGTTATGCATCAATGATCTGTATCCTTTTATTGTTTGAATCAAACTCTGAGTCAGGGTTTGACTCTATTTCTTTGAGCTCATCCACCAATGACTGTTTTGAGAGACATTCATCAATGTTGTGCCAAGGGATTTTGTGGAATTCACACCACTTCTCAGTGTCCTTCTTCATCTTCATGTTTCTCTTCTTTTCCCGCGGCTTATATTGGTCGTCTTAATGTTGGTTGTTTTGTGAGTTAGGGATTCCTTTACCATACTTTGGTTGTTGCAGATTTGCAGACATGAACTCCCACTTGTTCTTTTTCTTAAATTTCTGCTCGATTTTGACAGCATATCTATAAGCAACTCCCAATGATGAGATGTCCAAAAAATCCATTTCGATTTGGATTTACCTATGTAGAGCCCCTCGGTATTTATGAACCAAATGTCACTCATATTCTTTGATACCCAGCTTGGTGCGCAAGTGATCCAGGATCTTTTCATCGTGAATTATAAAGAATTGTATTAAATGAGCATAAATTAAAGTGCACCATTAAATAAGGGAAATTCAAAAATGAAGAGACATAAGCATCAGATCTGAACACAAAAACTTGATAACAAAGTTCATCCCTGGTGAACTACGTCTCTGGATCCTTCTCTCAAATGGGTAGGCTCTTTTATTAACTCAACAAAAGAATTTGGAAAATACATGAATATACCTCATTCTTAAATAAAGTTGCAGAAATAATGCTCAGATAAGAAAACAAACATCACCATTGGATTTGTGGTGTCAAATTACCCAAAAATGATGGTGTCCATGCTCTGATCTGACTTTGGCACTCCCAAGCCCAAGAGAAAATCTGTCTCAGTTTCCATGCCCATTGCAACCTGTAATAATGACAATCCTTGTCTAAAAAATCATGCCTATGGATGTAAGACTGCGCCTCTCCCTAGTGGCTAGCGAAACTCAGCTTTAAAACAATTCTCGATAGACGGATAATAAAATGTGACCATTGGGTAGATTGGTATGGGCACTAAAGTTAAGGTGTGCAAGATACCAGATATATAAATTATGCAGAACATAAATGAAATGCTAGAAATGAAAGAATAACAATAAAATATCCATCATAATCTTCACAATACACAGAAATGATATACGAAATAGCAACAGAATAACACTTTGATTCAGATAGCAATGTTCACAGGCCTCTTTGAGGGGGCAACCTCCATTCGAGCAGTGCTTTGTTACAAGAATCTCCAAGCTAGGGTTTTCATACCCTCAACCCTTATTTATACTAAATATGTCTATTAAGAGAAGCATCTAGAGGAAGAGCCTTCTAGAAGCGGAAGCTTCTATTAGGTCTTCTTACATCTGCCTTATTCTATTTTATTGAAA
>SNQJ01S0037638.1:102126-117173 GCA_010110895.2 Picea sitchensis
TGCTAACATAGTCAGTTCTAATTGGGACAGATACAGGTTTATTTGCAAGAGTTAAAATAAGGCTAGAAGAATTTACAGTCATAGGAAGACATTTATTCACAAAATCTTGACCTAACAAAATGTCAGATCCAGTATCAAAACTGTACAAGGTTACTGGTATTTTTCTATCCTGGATGTAGAGAGGAAAGTCTAGACAGACATATTCTATTTTCATCTCAGTTTTATTTACAGCTCTGAAGGTTAAGTTTGTAGTCTGCCAGTAATAACTAGGAATAGCACCATGTTTTGCACAAGAGTTCATGGCCCCAGTGTCTACTTGAGCATCCAGTGTATAGACAGAGTAACCAGTAGGTTTTATATTTACAGAAATAACAATCCTATCATCCAAGCCTTTCATCATCTTATTTTCGAAGAATCCACAATCTTTTGCTTCTTCTAAGCCTTCACTGAATTCTTTGTCTAATTGGTCATCTCTCTGTTTCTTTAGAAATACTAATTCTTCTTTCTGAAGCTTCAATGATTTCCATAGATCTTTTATTAAAGCTTCTTTTTCTCTAATTTCTTCTTCTAAATGGAAAATAGCATTATATAAAGAATGTTCTTCTTCTTCATCTTCTTGGATGGGAGCTTTATCTCTTTTCTCAGGTAAGGCAAGAGGCATAGTGTCTTTGACATGTCTGGGTGACGAGACACTAGGCTTTGGGCGTTCAAATTCAGCATCAGTGGGAGTGTAATGTTGAATACTCACCACGATTGGCTGTTGCAGGGACTAAATTTGTGGATTGACTTGCTCTAACTGAGAGGAATAATAATCATACAAGAAAAATTGTCCTGGGGAGAGGACAGAAAGTTTGGATTGCAAAGTGTTGGCGACAGAGACTCTCAAGGTCATGGAAAGAAGACATAAACATTTTAATATCAAGGAAGTTGATCAATTCAGGCTCAGAGGAGGAAGAGGTGTCAGAATCAGAAAGATCAGGGGGAGCACTTTCCCTTTCGTCATCAGAAGAATCTTCAGAAAGTGAAAAGTATTCACCTTCTGAACGGTGTGAAACCAAATCCCAATCTTGCGGATCATATGTAGTTTGGAAAATAGTCATAAGCTTGACTTGAGTTTTGTTTTTAGACCGCAGAGGACACTGTGACGCCCAGTGGCCAGGATTCTTATAGATAAAGCAGGAGGAATGCCTAGGCTTTTTAGGGTATTGTCGCTTTCTGAAAAACAATTTTTTCTTAGGTTTGAATCCTCGAGATTTCTTGAAAGGTTTAATTTTACTTTTACATGCACAAGAAGATTCAGTGGTTGTTTTGGCAGGTTTCTGTTTTGGTTTAAAACAACCATAGCTAGAGGTTTCCTCAAAGAGATCACAAGCAGAAGAAGCTAATCCTAAATGCTTTTTCATGGATTTAGCATTCTTTCTTCGAATACACTCTTCTTGAATAGCAAGGATGACTTGTTCGTGTAATCCTGCCAAAGAAAGAGTTTCCATTTCAATGTCTTCATCAGATAGTCTTTTACGAACTAACTCAGGAACAGGATGAGGAAGGGAGGCTACATACTTTCGTAGATAGGCAATGTTTCTAGGGTCTGGAACTTTAGAGAGGAGATTTTGCATAGTGCAGAAATATTTTCTGATATCTTTGAGATCACAGAGTTTCTGACTCATGAATGAATCTGCATAGTGGGACATATTAACTCGAATGTCACCGTAGAATTCATGAACTACTACTTTACAGAGTTCATCTATAGGTTTATTGTGTTGGATGACCTGGAGTTTACTGTTATCTGAAACTCTTGCCCACCAGAAACTTAGATTTCCTCTAAAACCCCAAGTGATTCTTAGAGCAAGATCACTCCAAGAAACTTTCTCTTTATATAGCATTTTCTGGGTTTTTGCCCAGGCATGCCAGCCTTGGATCATGACTTCAATATCAGATCTATCTTTACAATCTATGTTAGACACAGGAGCAGTGTCTCCTTGTTTGATAGAAGTTTGACCTTGGCCATCAATATCCATTGCTGCCTTTTTTCCACTAGAGTATCTGGCATTACACCATTGTTCCCAAGTAGGTGTTCTATTAGCACCATGAGTGCTAGATTCAGGCTGTTCAGTCTTTACCTCAGCATCGACCATTTTTATAAAAGAAGAAAGGTTTGGAGATTGGATATGTACTAGAGCCAATTGATTAGCTAAGCTTTCTTCTTTAGCTTGCTGGATTTTACTTTGTATTTCTACTCCTTGAGACTGAACAAGGTTTAGCTTTTCTTGAGAAAGCTGTAATATCTGTGAAACCCTAATGAGGACAGGGTTAGGGATGCTGGAATCTATTCATTTGAAAGTTAAATACTTTTCTCCAGAAGGTGGAGATGGTTTGAAAAATGAAAAAGTAGCATCATTTGAGGGAATCTCAGGAGAAGAAGGCTGAGATTCGTCTTCTACAGTCTTCTGCATATTATGTACAGTAGTCTGAATGATTTCTAATTTCTCAAGAATAGCTTCTAGCTGAGTTTTCATATCAGATTGATTCTGAGTAACTAGCTCAAGATCTGAATGTAATCCATTCATATGACCTTTAGTTTTTAAAACATCTTGAGCAAGGTCATCAATGTTCTGAGCTAGGCAGACTGACTTATAATTTGCATAGTTTTGCAGCCTGATACTTTCTTTAGGAATAGGATCATCAGATTTTCTATAATGGATGAAATCTAAATCTGCAACTAGATTATTTTGAAATTTGGGTGTGTGGTTCCCAGTTCCTAAAGATCGAGTAGGAAGCTCTGATTTTTTATCCCTTCCTGCTCTAGGTAAAGGATAGTACATCATCTTTATAGTGGGAACAACAATTTTAGCACATTCTCTACAATCAGAATGTTGACCCAAATGTTCACTTTTCTGTTGGCAGGTCTCAAATTTTTTTGGCATACTAGGTGCAGATGTTTCATCAGAGGGAATAATATTTTTAGGATCAAAGTCTTCTCGTTTGCAATAATAACAATGTTTAGATCCTTTTTCCCTATGTTGGATAAAATGATTATCTAACTTTGATCTTCCCAGAACAGGCTTATATACAGGTGTTCTAGGGGGAGAAGAGACAGGCGATCTATATACAGGAGATGTTTTTGGAGGTTCTAATCTGGAGGTACTTGTAGACAAAGAAAAGAACATTATACATATCTAAGCAGGTTGCCGGTAAAAGTGTAAGGGAAACTGCCAATCAAAAGCTAATCCAAAAATTCTAGATGCGGCAGCTGGTGGATGCCAGCTGTTATCGTGTCCCTTAGAGGCTCGGCCATATGGGGACCCATCATAGTCTTTTACGGAAGACTCAATTTTACAAGATTCTACTTTATCTATGACATAGACTAAAGTTACACAGTGGAGTGCATGGCACCCACGAACCGTCGAGACACCACTGTCGACCCGATAGACATGAATTATTACAAATTTATTAAAGCAAAGGACAAGAGGGTCCATCATGCTTCCATACTATTTATAAGATTATGCTCTCCAACAGAATCCAGAGAGTCGGCATCACTATCATACAGATGGCTTGCAGGAGGTGATATATCATCATCAGCAAAAGGAGGGAGTCCACTAAAAGATTCGAAGAAAGGTGACCCCATCATGCCAAGTATTAATTCTTCTTTTGGAATACAAGTTCTGCCAAAGAAATTAGATTTGATGTAGAACTGTCGTTCTTTGCTAGTGCTTGCAGCTTCCATGAGATCACTGGCTTCATAGGATAGATCGAACATGAACCATGCTTCATACTGAGCAGCTTCACATACTTCAACATGAAACCAAATCTTGAAGGCATCCCTGTCAGTTTGGTTAAAGAAATCCAAATCTCTGGAACAAAACTGCCACATTAGCAAATATAACCATCTTGACCATGAATAATAAAACTCTTTAAAATTATCACACTCAAATGTTATCCAGATACTGCCATCATGTTTGACCTGGTGCATTATTTTGCAATAGTCTGTGTATGATAAAAAAGGATTTAATAGACTAATGTAAACTTGTCCTTGGTTAGGACCACCAGTCATTATGCCTCTGAATATATCTATGTGTTCTCTGAAATAATATCCATAGGAGATCAATCCACTAGTCATATTTAGCCATTCCTGCAGAATATTTGTACAAGCAGGACTATTCTTAATACAGCAAGCTAAGCACTCAAAGAAAAGACAATATTTACAATGTTCACACACCAAGATACATTTGAATCCTGGTGGAGCTTCTCTGGATATGGAATTTACGGTGGATGCCATATTATTAGCTTATTTTCCTTTTGTGCAGGGGAATCTTCTCTTGTTAACAGGTCTGTAAGACAATTTTCTTTCCCTGGTTTTTATTCTATAGTAAAGTCATATCCATCTAACCAGAGACTCCATCGCAAGATCCTGTTATTTCCTTGTTCTAGCAATCTATGATTAGATAACATCCCTTTCATGTGTTTCAAGTCTGTCCTAACAATAAAATGTACTGGCTTTAAAAACAATCTATATTTCTTGATGCCATTCTTTACTGCTAGGATCTCTTTATGAGATGAGGGATATTTGGATTCTGTATCATTGAAATAGCCAAAAGTATACATGCATACTTCCTCTAATTTAGGTCCATTTTTTTGCATTAACACGGCAGCCCATGTTTCTTCAGAAGCATCTGTTTCAAGGACTAATGTCATGGACATATCAGGGAGATGCACACTAGGAAGGTGCAGGACCTTTTGTTTTATAATTTGGACAGCCTGTGTCATTTTATAAGTCCAAGGAAGTGTCTTACTTAGCCTTTTTTGTAGGATGCGGACAACCTGAGCCTGATTTTCATAGAACTGGCGAATGTAATTAAGACATCCAAGGAATCTTTGGAGTTGTTTGGTGTCCAAAATTTCATCTGGGAACTCTGCTAATTTCTTCAGAACATGATCCTGTAACTCAACTCGTCCTCTTGAGAGAATCATGCCAAGATATTCAATCTTTGTTTGAGTTCAACAGAGTTTGGATTTGCTTAGAACCAATCCATTTTTGTAAAGCAAATCATAAACAATTTATAAATTATGAACATGTTGTTTAGTATCTACAGAACATACTAACAAATCATCTATGTACACAACAACAAAAGGAAGGTGCCTGAAAATATCATCCATGCGCTTTTGAAATTCTGATGGCGCATTTTTCAATCCACCATCTCAGGTATCATCTCTTGGTGGCTCTCATTATTATGTTACTTTAATTGATGATGCAACTAGAAAAACTTGGGTTTATTGCATTCGNGCATATCCTTCACAAAAGAAATCTGTTGCCAGATCTTAAACAAATTGATTTGGACTTCTGTGAGCATTGTGTTTATGGAAAACAAAAGAGAGTCAGATTTCTTAGAGTCGGAAAAGAAAAGAAGAATGAAAGGTTTTTACCAGAGGGCACACATATATGCGGAACAGGACTCTTTACACATGAGATCAGTGCTTTTACGAACTAACTCAGGAACAGGATGAGGAAGGGAGGCTACATACTTCCGTAGATAGGCAGTGTTTCTAGGGTCTGGAACTTTGTAGAGGAGATTTTGCATAGTGCAGAAATATTTTCTGAGATCTTTGAGATCACAGAGTTTCTGACTCATGAATGAATCTGCATAGTGGGACATATTAACTCGAATGTCACCGTAGAATTCATGAACTACTACTTTACAGAGTTCATCTATAGGTTTATTGTGTTGGATGACCTAGAGTTTACTGTTATCTGAAACTCTTTCCCACCAAAAACTTAGATTTCCTCTAAAACCCCAAGTGATTCTTAGAGCAAGATCACTCCAAGAAACTTTGTCTTTATATAGAATTTTCTGGGTTTTTTCCCAGGCATGCCAGCCTTGGATCATGACTTCAATATCAGATCTATCTTTACAATCTATGTTAGACACAGGAGCAGTGTCTCCTTGTTTGATAGAAGTTTGACCTTGGCCATCAATATCCATTGCTGCCTTTTTTCCACTAGAGTATCTGGCATTACACCATTGTTCCCAAGTAGGTGTTCTATTAGCACCATGAGTGCTAGATTCAGGCTGTTCAGTCTTTACCTCAGCATCGACCATTTTTAAAAAAGAATAAAGGTTTGGATATTGGATATGTACTAGAGCCAATTGATTAGCTAAGCTTTCTTCTTTAGCTTGCTGGATTTTACTTTGTAGTTTTGCTCCTTGAGACTGAACAAGGTTTAGCTTTTCTTGAGAAAGCTGTAATATCTGTGAAACCCTAATGACGACAGGGTTAGGGATGCTGGAATCTATTCGTTTGAAAGTTAAATACTTTGCTCCAGAAGGTGGAGATGGTTTGAAAAATGAAAAAGTAGCATCATTTGAGGGAATCTCAGGAGAAGAAGGATGAGATTCTTCTTCTACAGTCTTCTGCATATTATGTACAACAGTCTGAATGATTTCTAATTTCTCAAGAATAGCTTCTAGCTGAGTTTTCATATCAGATTGATTCTGAGTAACTAGCTCAATATCTGAATGCAATCCATTCATATGACCTTTAGTTTTTAAAACATCTTGAGCAAGGTCATCAATGTTCTGAGCTAGGCAGACTGACTGATAATTTGCATAGTTTTGTAGCCTGATACTTTCTTGAGGAATAGGATCATCAGATTTTCTATAATGGATGAAATCTAAATCTGCAACTAGATTATTTTGAAATTTGGGTGTGTGGTTCCCAGTTCCTAAAGATCGAGTAGGAAGCTCTGATTTTTTAAATGTTACAGGTAAGCAAAAAGACAAAAGGAAACTTTAACTTCAATGAGTCTAAGATAATGGCAAACAACAAAAGCCAATCAAAGGCAAACAATATGTTGTATAACAAAGTGCTTACGTATCCTGCGACCAAACACCTTCAGCTAAAAAAGTCTTCAGTCTGGAATCTTGCACATCTTGTAACCAGAGTCTTCAAACACAAGGCTCGAATAAAAGAGCACCACTTCAAGGTATTTTTATATTAATCTCTCTGACAATATTACATAGAAAGATGCAGGAGGCATCTATTGTTGACACAACAGAGAATACATATATAGAGATATTCAAGCACAGGAAAGCAGGGCTTTGAGTCCAGACACTCTGATGAAAATAGAGGAGTCCACGAAACAGACTAAGGACAAGCTGTTGGCCTACTGCTCAGGCTAGAACTATCTCTGGCTCTGATACCAATTTTACTAGAGGGCACACATATATGCGGAACAAGACTCTTTACACATGAGATCAGTACTTTTGATTTGCAGTCTCAGGATCTCGAAGGAAAGAGAAGCAAAGAGCATACGCACCGCTCGACTCAGACTTAGACCTCTCTCCAAACTCTCCCAGTTTTCGAATGAATGAAATGAGAGCTAAGGTCGTTTATTTATACATATCTAAGTAGGTTGGCGATAAAAGTGTAAGGGCAACTGCCAATCAAAAGCTAATCCGAAAATTCTAGATGGGGCATCTGGTGGACGCCAGCTGTTATCTCGTCCTTAGAGGCTCGGACATATGGGGACCCATCATAGTCTTTTACGGAAGACTCAATTTTACAAGATTCTACTTTATCTATGACATAGACTAAAGCTACACAGTGGAGTGCACGACACGCACGAACCGTCGGGACACCACTGTCGGCCCTATAGACATGAATTATTACAATTTTATTAAAGCAAAGGACAAGAGGGTCCATCATGCTTCCATACGATTTATAAGATTATGCTCTCCAACAGAATCCAGAGAGTCAGCATCATTATCATACACATGGCTTGCAGGAGGTGATATATCATCATCAGCAAAAGGAGGGAGTCCACTAAAAGATTCGAAGAAAGGTGACCCCATCATGCCAGGTATTAATTCTTCTTTTGGAATACAAGTTCTGCCAAAGAAATTAGATTTGATGTAGAACTGTCGTTCTTGGCTAGTGCTTGAAGCTTCCATGGGATCACTGGCTTCATAGGATAGATCGAACATGAACCATGCTTCATACTGAGCAGCTTCACATACTTCAGCATGAAACCAAATCTTGAAGGCATCCCTATCAGTTTGGTTAAAGAAATACAAATCTCTGGGACAAAACTGCCACATTAGCAAATATAACCATCCTGACCATGAATAATAAAACTCTTTAAAATTATCACACTCAAATGTTATCCAGATACTGCCATCATGTTTGACCTGGTGCATTATTTTGCAATAGTCTGTGTATAGTGGATTGATCTCCTATGGATATTATTTCAGAGAACACAGAGATATATTCAGAGGCATAATGACTGGTGGTCCTAACCAAGGACAAGTTTACATTAGTCTATTAAATCCTTTTTTATCATACACAGACTATTGCAAAATAATGCACCAGGTCAAACATGATGGCAGTATCTGGATAACATTTGAGTGTGATAATTTTAAAGAGTTTTATTATTCATGGTCAGGATGGTTATATTTTCTAATGTGGCAGTTTTGTCCCAGAGATTTCGATTTCTTTAACCAAACTGACAGGGATGCCTTCAAGATTTGGTTTCATGCTGAAGTATGTGAAGGTGCTCAGTATGAAGCATGGTTCGTGTTCGATCTATCCTATGAAGCCAGTGATTTCATGGAAGCTGCAAGCACTAGCCAAGAACGACAGTTCTACATCAAATTTAATTTCTTTGGCAGAACTTGTATTCCAAAAGAAGAATTAATACCTGGCATGATGGGGTCACCTTTCTTCAAATCTTTTAGTGGACTCGCTCCTTTTGCTGATGATGATATATCACCTCCTACAAGCCATCTGTATGATAGTGATGTCGACTCTCTAGATTCTGTTGGAGAGCATAATCTTATAAATCGTATGGAAGCATGATGGACCCTCTTGTCTTTTGCTTTAATAAAGTTGTAATAATTCATGTCTATCGGGCTGACAGTGGTGTCCCGACGGTTCGTGGGTGTCGTGCACTCCACTGTGTAACTTTAGTCTATGTCATAAATAAAGTAGAATCTTGTAAAATTGAGTCTTCCGTAAAAGACTATGATGGGTCCCCATATGGCTGAGCCTCTAAGGGATGAGATAACAGCTGGCGTCCACCAGCTGCCCCATCTAGAATTTTCGGATTAGATTTTGATTGGCAGTTGCCCTTACACTTTTACCGGCAACCTGCTTAGATATGTATAAATAAACGACCTCAACTCTCATTTCATTCATTCGAAAACTGGGAGAGTTTGGAGAGAGGTCTGAGTCTGAGTCGAGCGGTGCGTATGATCTTTGCTTCTCTTTCCTTCGGGATCCTGAGACTGCAAATCAAAAGCACCGATCTCATGTGTAAAGAGTCCTGTTTCGCATATATGTGTGCCCTCTGGTAAAATTGGTATCAGAGCCAGAGATAGTTCTAGCCTGAGCAGTAGGCCAGCAGCTTGTCCTTAGTCTGTTTCGTGGACTCCTTTATTTACATCAAAGTGTCTAGACTCAAAGCCCTGCTTTCCTGTGCTTGAATATCTCTATATATGTATTCTCTATTGCGTCAACAACAGATGCCTCCTGCATTTGTGTATGTAATATTGTCAGAGAGATTAATATAAAGATACCTTGAAGTGGTGCTCTTTTATTCGATCCTTGTGTTTGAAGACTCTGGTTACGAGATGTGCAAGATTCTAGACTGAAGACGTTTTCAACTGAAGGTGTTTGGTCGCAGGATACGTAAGCACTTTGTTATACAGCATATTGTTTGCCTTTGATTGGCTTTTGCTGTTTGCCAGTATCTTAGACTCATTGAAGTTGAAGTTTCCTTTTGTCTGTTTGCTTACCTGTAACATTTAAAGGAGTTCTGTCAAAAGTTGCAGTAGAATTTAATTTCTTCATAGAAAGGTTCTCCATCTCGCAGTCTCTCTGATTATTCTGCTAAAGAGTTGTCTAACTTACATACTTATAAACCTACTAAGTGGTACAAAAATCTGTTAAGTCAGTCTCAGGATAAAGCTTTATACAATGAGAAACTTCTTACTCAGGAGTATGAACCAGATCCCAACTGGAAAATGCCCAAGGTTCCTGCTTCTGAAATATATAATCTATCTGTCTTTCAGTTTAAGGATGCTACTCTTATTAGATATTGTTCTGTCAATATCCCTATATCTCTCGGAAAATCCAAGTACCAACTTCCTTTGATCCAACAGGAAGATATTGAATGGGGATTAAAGCATGGATTTGAATATATTCATATTGGTCTGATTCAATTCGGCTTAAATGATTTAGTCAGACCAGGGCTTAATACTCATGCTTTACTTTGCATAAATAAACCACCTCAGCTCTCATTTCATTCATTCGAAAACTGGGAGAGTTTGGAGAGAGGTCTGAGTTTGAGTTGAGCGGTGCGTATGCTCTTTGCTTCTCTTGCCTTCGAGATCCTGAGACTGCAAATCAAAAGCATTGATCTCATGTGTAAAGATTCATGTTCCGCATATATGTGTGCCCTCTGGTAAATTGGTATCAGAGCCAGAGATAGTTCTAGCCTGAGCAGTAGGCCAACAACTTGTCCTTAGTCTGTTTTGTGGACTCCTCTATTTTCATCAGAGTGTCTGGACTCAAAGCCCTGCTTTCCTATGCTTGAATATCTCTATATATGTATTCTCTATTGCGTCAACAATAGATGCCTCCTGCATCTATCTATTTAATATTGTCAGAGAGATTAATATAAAGATACCTTGAAGTGGTGCTCTTTTATTTGAGCCTTGTGTTTGAAGACTCTGGTTACGAGATGTGCAATATTCCAGACTGAAGACGTTTTCAGTTGAAGGTGTTTGGTTGTAGGATACGTAAGCACTTTGTTATAAAACATATTGTTTGCCTTTGATTGGATTTTCCTGTTTGCCAGTATCTTAGACTCATTGAAGTTGAATTTTCCTTCTGTCTATTTGCTTACCTGTAACATTTAAAGGAGTTTTGTCAAAAGTTGCAGTAGAATTTAATGGCTTCACAGAAAGGTTCTCCATCTTGCAGTCTCTCTGATTATTCTGCTAAAGAGTTGTCTAACTTACGTACTTATAAACCTACTAAGTGGTACAAAAATCTATTAAGTCAGTCTCAGCATAAAGCTTTATACAATGAGAAACTTCTTACTCAGGAGTATGAACCAGATCCCAACTGGAAAATGCCCAAGGTTCCTGCTTCTGAAATATATAATCTATCTGTCTTTCAGTTTAAGGCCGCTACTCTTATTAGATATTGTTCTGTCAATATCCCTATATCTCTCGGACAATCCAAGTACCAACTTCCTTTGATCCAACAGGAAGATATTGAATGGGGATTAAAGCATGGATTTGAATATATTCATATTGGTCTGATTCAATTCGGCTTAAATGATTTAGTCAGACCAGGGCTTAATACTCATGCTTTACTTTTCATTATTGATTCCCGGCATAATAATTTCCAGGATGCCATGATTTCTGGATTTCAAGCCCCTCTCCATAATGGTCCTGTCTGGTCATCGGCGTTTCCCCGATTCCAAGTCTCCCTCAGAGACCCTTATATCAATACTCTATTACAAGCCTATCTCAAACTTGTTGGTTTTGATATGGATGAGGGCTCTAAGGTTGCACAAATTCATTCCACTATTTGTCTTCATTTTGTTACCTCGACCATGCCTGCACTTAACCCCAAGCTTCTCCAGCGTGCCACTAACGAAAGTGTGGTGGTTGGTCCAGGTAATGTTTCGCCTTTATCTCTTGGATTCTGTAAACTTACAGAAATTGAAGAATGGTCGGCAGAGTATGATCCTATCTCTACTCAAATACAACCCCCAATGCCCAAAGAAATGACAGTTTATGTGAATGCTCAAGGGCAGCCTACTTTAAGGTTAGGCAAATCACAGATTCAGAGATATCCTAGTCTTGATAGACAGTTCTCTTCTTTGTCTACAAGTACCTCCAGATCAGAACTTGCAAAAACATCTCCTGTATATAGATCACCTGTCTCTTCTCCCCCTAGAACACCTGTATATAATCCTGTTCTGGGAAGATCAAAGTTAGATAATCATTTTATCCAACATAGGGAAAAAGGATCTAAATTTTTTTATTATTGCAAACGAGAAGACTTTGATCCTAAAAATCTTATTCCCTCTCATGAAACATCTACACCTAGTATGCCAAAAAATTTTGAGACCTACCAACAGAAAAGTGAACATTTGGGTCAACATTCTGATTGTAGAGAATGTGCTGAAATTGTTGTTCCCACTATAAATATGATGGACTATCCTTTACCTAGAGCAGGAAGGGATAAAAAATCAGATCTTCCTACTCGATCTTTAGGAACTGGGAACCACACACCCAAATTTCAAAATAATCTAGTTGCAGATTTAGATTTCATCCATTATAGAAAATTTGATGATCCTATTCCTCAAGAAAGTATCAGGCTGCAAAACTATGAAAATTATCAGTCAGTCTGCCTAGCTCAGAACATTGATGACCTTGCTCAAGATGTTTTAAAAACTAAAGGTCATATGAATGGATTGCATTCAGATCTTGAGCTAGTTACTCAGAATCAATCTGATATGAAAAATCAGCTAGAAGCTATTCTTGAGAAATTAGAAATCATTCAGACTGTTGTACATAATATGCAGAAGACTGTAGAAGAAGAATCTCAGCCTTCTTCTCCTGATATTCCCTCAAATGATGCTACTTTTTCATTTTTCAAACCATCTCCACCTTCTGGAGCAAAGTATTTAACTTTCAAATGAATAGATTCCAGCATCCCTAACCCTGTCCTCATTAGGGTTTCACAGATATTACAGCTTGCTCAAGAAAAGCTAAACCTTGTTTAGTCTCAAGGAGCAGAACTACAAAGTAAAATCCAGCAAGATAAAGAAGAAAGCTTAGCTAATCAATTGGCTCTAGTACATATCCAATCTCCAAACCTTTCTTCTTTTATAAAAATGGTCGATGCTGAGGTAAAGACTGAACAACCTGAATCTAGCACTCATGGTGCTAATAGAACACCTACTTGGGAACAATGGTGTAATGCCAGATACTCTAGTGGAAAAAAGGCAGCAATTGATATTGATGGCCAAGGTCAAACTTCTATCAAAAAAGGAGACACTGCTCCTGTGTCTAACATAGATTGTAAAGATAGATCTGATATTGAAGTCATGATCCAAGGCTGGCATGCCTGGGCAAAAACCCAAAAAATGCTATATAAAGACAAAGTTTCTTGGAGTGATCTTGCTCTAAGAATCACTTGGGGTTTTAGAGGAAATCTAAGTTTCTGGTGGGAAAGAGTTTCAGATAACAGTAAACTCCAGGTCATCCAACACAATAAACCTATAGATGAACTCTGTAAAGTAGTAGTTCATGAATTCTACGGTGACATTCGAGTTAATATGTCCCACTATGCAGATTCATTCATGAGTCAGAGACTCTGTGATCTCAAAGATCTCAGAAAATATTTCTGCACTATGCAAAATCTCCTCTACAAAGTTCCAGACCCTAGAAACACTACCTATATATGGAAGTATGTAGCCTCCCTTCCTCATCCTATTCCTGAGTTAGTTCGTAAAAGACTATTTGATGAAGACATTGAAATGGAAAATCTTTCTTTGGCACGATTACACGAACAAGTCATCCTTGCTATTCAAGAAGAGTGTATTCGAAGAAAGAATGCTAAATCCATGAAAACACATTTAGGATTAGCTTCTTTTGCTTGTGAGCTCTTTGAGGAAACCTCTAGCTATGGTTGTTTTAAACCAAAATGGAAACCTGCCAAAACAACCACTGAATCTTATTGTGCATGTGAAAGTAAAATTAAACCTTTCAAGAAATCTCGAGGATTCAAACGTAAGAAAAAATTGTTTTTCAGAAAGCGACAATACCCTAAAAATCCTAGGCATTCTTCCTGCTTTATCTGTAAGAAGCCTGGCCACTGGGCATCACAGTGTCCTCTGCGGTCTAAAACCAAAACTCAAGTCAAGCTTATGACTATTTTCCAAACTACATATGATCCGCAAGATTGGGATTTGGTTTCACACCGTTCAAAAGGTGAATACTTTTCACTTTCTGAAGATTCTTCTAATGATGAAAGGGAAAGTGCTCCCCCTGATCTTTCTGATTCTGACACCTCTTCCTCCTCTGAGCCTGAATTGATCAATTTCCTTGATATTAAAATGTTTATGTCTTCTTTCCATGACCTTGAGAGTCTCCGTCGCCAACGTGATACTTTGCAATCCAAACTTTATGTCCTCTCCCCAGGACAATTTTTCTTGTATGATTATTATTCCTCTCAGTTAGAGCAAGTCAATTCACAAATTCAGTCCCTGCAACAGCCAAGCGTGGTGAGTATTCAACATTACACTCCCACTGATGCTGAATTTGAACGCCCAAAGCCTAGTGTCTCGTCACCCAGACATGTCAAGGACACTATGCCTCTTGCCATACCTGAGAAAAGAGATAAAGCTCCCATCCAAGCAGATGAAGAAGAAGAACATTCTTTAGATAATGCTATTTTCCATTTAGAAGAAGAAATTAGAGAAAAATAAGCTTTAATAAAAGATCTATGGAAATCATTGAAGCTTCAGAAAGAAGAATTAGCATTTCTAAAGAAACAGAGAGATGACCAATTAGACAAAGAATTCAGTGAAGGCTTAGAAGAAGCAAAAGATTGTGGATTCTTCGAAAATAAGATGATGAAAGGCTTGGATGATAGGATTGTTATTTCTGTAAATATAAAACCTACTGGTTACTCTGTCTATACACTGGATGCTCAAGTAGACACTGGGGCCATGAACTCTTGTGCAAAACATGGTGCTATTCCTAGTTATTACTGGCAGACTACAAACTTAACCTTCAGAGCTGTAAATAAAACTGAGATGAAAATAGAATATGTCTGTCTAGACTTTCCTCTCTACATCCAGGATAGAAAAATACCAGTAACCTTGTACAGTTTTGATACTGGATCTGACATTTTGTTAGGTCAAGATTTTGTGAATAAATGTCTTCCTATGACTGTAAATTCTTCTAGCCTTATTTTAACTCTTGCAAATAAACCTGTATCTGTCCCAATTAGAACTGACTATGTTAGCA
>SNQJ01S0037639.1:17782-28073 GCA_010110895.2 Picea sitchensis
TCATGTCCAGCTTCCTCTTCAACCTCGGAATCAATGAACTCCCCAGCGCCAACTCCGCGCCTTTGGGTAGTCTCCATTTCTTTGAGTCTCACCCTGAGATCTCGTATTTGGCGTTCCATTTCTGGATTCCCCGCCGGCCTACCCCTTCTTCAGGCATCCCTGTCTTCACGATCAGGTGACTGCCTTTCTCTTCTGGGCGGCATGGTGTAATCCACTTCTCTCTGCTACCTGAACAAAGAGAACTCTTAACCCTGCTCTGATACCACTCTGATGCAAGTCGTGTGTATCAGAGTGCTTTCCTTTTCTCCTTCCCTTCTCTCGACTGAAATATACAGACAATATTTCGGGCTCTGATACCACTCTGATGCTACCCTACCCTCGACGGCACAACCGCTCTCACCAGGACCTTCTTCGACTCACAAGCCCGAAGAGTCAAATCTCTTCCAACTCCTCTCAAAATTCTCGCTACCCACAGCTATCTCCTTGGAGATCTCCCCTTCGTGAATCGGGAAATCGGGTTTCGCGGTATCGCGAACCTGTATGCACAATCCCGTGCAACTCCAAACCCTGAACCCTGAATGTCGATGGTCAACGGTCAACACTTGTATGTCGGGGATTTCCCTATCGGGAAATCGCTATCCGCGATGTCAACGGCTTGAGCTCTCAAACCTCGAGTACCGATGGTACTGATTCCACTATCTTTTGGGGTCCCACTCTGCCACGTCGCCTTCGGGATTTCGCGGATCGCGAATCTACGATACAAGTTTCCCTTGCTGTTGGAAACCTCGAACGTCGAATCTCGATTCTCCGACTCCTCGGAATCGTGTGCCACGTGTTCCTACTCTGATCAACGGCTCCCGTTGATTCAGGAAATCACAATTCGCGATTTCGACGTGCATGCAACTTGCCTCATCAAACGCTGAATGCCGAACCCCGATGAGCGTTGGTTCTACCCTCCTGCGCCAAAGGATTTAACCCCACGCTACCTATCCACGATCCGACGGTCTGCGGATCTTTGTGACCTTCCCCAATGATATCAAGTCGTCGATTCTCTTCCTCTAGAGGAACCTCCTGCTCCAAGCCTCGTCCTGTTCGAAGCTTCTCCAGGATCCGTCCCCACAATATTTGCAAGGAACTATCCCTCCAGAGCTTTATCAACTCTGACTCCTTCTGAGACTTCGCGCACACTGCTTGCGCTCGACCTTCAACAATTTACAAAGTGTTGAAGTCTTCAGATTCTGTGCACTCACCTGCATCAGAAATCTCTGGCTTTCTTCCTCAGAACAACTTCTGAGACTTCGACTTTGGCCTGCACTTTTCTTGCAAGACTCCCTGACCCAATTTAACTTCTAGGTGAATGAGAATGAGAGTTCAACTGTCCAACCTCCTCAAGCACCCTATGCGGAGGAATTCCACTGCACTCTATGCAGGAATCTCCTGGCTCAGACAGAGAAACAATTTAAGCTCATTCTCGCCTCTCTCCCAGATTTCTAATCTGCCATGAAATTACATATGCAGCATATACAACGAAGGCATAAACAGATGCAAGTATGCAACAGCATAATATCAACAACACACAGAGAATAATCACAGCCATGGAATTGAATCAAAGCTTTCCTATTAATTCAATATTTGTACATGGGGATTCTTCACCAGTTCTCTGCTTTGCTCTCTCCTTGCTCCTGAATGCTAATGATGATAATCCTACAATGATACAAAGGAGGGTGCCTATATTCCGTTTTCCCTCTCGAAAGTAAAACTGTCTAATCTAGACTTAATTAATTTATCTACTTGCATTAAATCTAATAAATGCCTCAGCTACCTAAGGACGAGAGCTTATCTGCTCAAGGTACGTTACAATGTACAAGTGCGCTTCATTACACCAATGCATTAATGTTTGGTGCACCAAATATCAAAATATTTCAAAGTTTGAATGTTGGCGCTCTCCAGCTGTCTTTTCTTTGCTCCACGCGCTGGCTCGCTTGTTGAGGTGTGGATGCTCCTGCATCACCTTGGCTTGCAGGTTTTCTTAGAATTTGATCGATCGAATGCGAATCAACACAATTGAGAATCCAAGCTTCTCTCAATTTGGGAGGAGGGAGCCGGTTGCTCCTATAAAAAAACAAAAATAAACTGAATTGAGTGGGATAATTGTTGTAGCAAGAAGAGAAATTTCACATGTCAGAATAAAATAGAAGATGGGGACCAAACTACTAATTTTATTTACATCAATGCTAGAGAATCAGTTACAAGTACAAGGGCAAAGGAAACCCCAGTATCCAACCTTGGCACCATCTGCTTCACTGTTTAAATAAAGTTCTCCTCGGGGTAGAGCACTTTCTTCTTGGCCAGAATAGCATTCTAACTTGAGGTGAACCAGGAGACAACCAACAATAACTCATGCAAATTCTAGTTCTCTCAAAATACCGATGGATAGAAATGATCTCGAAATATAATGCATACATTCACTTCAATCAGTGCGGCTTTTACATGACTAGAAACAAGGAGAAAGAAAGTCAAATTGTAGCTCTTATGGAATGTTTTGCATGCTATCAAGAACAACAAAATTGGAATGTTCTGCATGCTGTCAAGAACAACAAAATTACTCCTCCATGGATGCACCCTCATGTGTGTTGTCCACATTGCAAATTAACTCAAAACACACACCTTAATCTGTGTATGAGTCCACCTCATCTGAACTCACTTGTCCTTAAATCCTTGCATGTTTCTATTCACCAGATAAGAGATTAGGCTATTATGAGATGTGGCTTCCAGTGCAGGGTCAACTAGGATGTGAAGGGATAACTCGCTCTATGCATGGGTCCAAACCAAGGCCTTAAATGTGCCTTATCTCCTCCACGAGTAAAGCATGCTTTATTTACCACTAATACCTCCCATCCATAATGGCTATACATTGTTATTACCATGTTAATAGCATTTAATGGTTAAATATGATATTTAACATATAGTCACTATATGTTTCAATTACCAAGGTAATTTTGATTAATTTCTTATACATGTTCTTTTGTTACAATGGCAAAGCTAATTCTATTTGTTTGTTAAATATGGTCTCTCCTCGCGTCTTCCATGAAAAGTTGTTGAGGATGAAACTTGCTGTGGGGACTTAGAATTTGGTGGCTGATTGGTATTTGGATGGGAATCTTCTTGCTGGAATGTTCTTTGGGCTTGGCATCATTAGTATTTGATGAATCTACAATTGATTCTCCTTTGTTCTTAAAGCTTTTGTTTTCCCTTTGAATCAGATGTTCGTGGGTCCTCGGCTTCGGTAGGAGGAATATGTATCCCAGTAGGATATTTGGACATTGGCCACCATTGCATCTCGCACGGGTTTCCTAGAGATAGAATATTTTTGTTCATCAGGTCCTGCATGTGTTCCTTAAGTTGTTGCATCTCATCTTTTTGTTTCTTCCCTCAAAATAATTCTCTCTTGGAAATTATGTGAATGAACCAGTAGACATTTATGTATATAATACGTATGTATGTTTACCATCTAACCATTATGTATGTGGATATTAATCGTTATTACACATGTAAGCATACTCTGCGAAATACACACATCCCTCTTCTCTGTGAGGTACATTACTAAGTTTTCGCATATATATTGTACAACCGAAATATCCCTTCCCAACTCTATTATCTATGTATTAACCACTTCCCAATTTGTTGAATTCGTTAACAACAATAGCCCTTCTAATTCCTTCAAGAAAGCTTTCAAATTTCACTTGTTTTAACGCATATAAGAAAGGTTGGTTCGAGCGAGCAAGCAGTGGTTCCCTGAACTAGCAGATCCTGGGAAGCGCTTCAATTTAAAGGTAAGATCCAAATCTAGTTGTAGATTTTAACCTCGTACATTTATTTACTACAAACAAATTTTCATTAAAAGAACAAAAAAGATACAATGGAAAATACACACATTACACAGAGATTTTTCCCTTGGAAACTCAAACCGGGAAAACCAACATATTCTATATTCATCCACATCATACATTGTTTACAATAAAATATACATATAGGAGCCATCGGCATCCAAAACCCTAACCCAATGACCTGGATTAATCGACAATCCTATTTCCTTAACCGGAAATAGAAAACCATCGGCAAAAAACCATGTGTTGAAAAACCAACGGACACAAAAATTGAGGCAAAACGAAAAATGAGGAAAAAAAGGTGACACGCATGCAAAGAATATAACACATACCCAATATTCTTTCACTTTTTTATTTTATTTTCATACATGGGGTTATAGGGTTACATAGTCAACAATCCAGGGAAACAATGCCCATAGATCCTCTACACCAAGAGAACTTCTCAGTGCTCACAGATTTTGTTAATGAATCTAGAACATTCTTCAAAGTGTCCACCTTCATCAACAACACTTTATTTCCTTCAACTACGTCTCTAACAAAGTGATATTGAACATCAATATTCTTTGTCTTTTAATTATAAGTCAGGTTATTTGCTAAAAAAAATGCACTCTGGCTGTCACAATCTATCATTGCAACTTGTTGTACCAACCCAATACATGAACGCAATATTTGTAATAACACTGCCTCCTTGCTTTCATGAGTAGCTACCATGTATTCAACTTCTATAGTTGAAAGTGTCACTACAGACTGTATTTTTCTCATCCAGTTGATTGCTCCTTCGCTTGAAGATCTCCTACGATCTAGATCTCCAGCCCAGTCTACATCCACAAAGCCATGTTAGTCCAACACTCTCTCCAATCCTGGTCTTCCTTGGTAGCACAATCCATAGCTAGTAGTTCCATGCAAATACCCGAAAACCCTTTTTAATGTTGTCCAATGCTCCTTCCCTAGTTTTGACATATACCTGCTCAAAACTCCTACTGCATATGCAATGTCCAGTCTAGTACATACCATTGCATACATCAAACTTCCAACTGCAGTCACATATGGAACATGATACATGTCCTCCTCCTCTTCCTCTGTCTTGGGACACTAATCCACAGATAAATTTACGTCAATAGGAATAGGGACCTTGACTGGTTTACATTCCTCAATATTAAACCTTTGCAATATTGTCTCAACATATTTTCTTTGATTTAACCAGAGTTTCCTATTTTTCTGATCTCTTTTAATTTCCATTCCCAAAATGAGATTTGCAACACCGATATCCTTCATGTCAAATTTAGAAGACAACTGAGTTTTCACATCTTGGATAATCTCCTTGTTGTTTCCTATTAGCAGGATGTCATCCACATACAAGACCAAATAAATCAAATGATCACCTGTTAAATTAAAATACACACATTGATCGTCTTTTCTTCTTGCGAAGCCAAGTCTCAACATATAAGTATCAAATTTTTGATACCACATCCTTGGTGATTGTTTTAAACCATACAAGAACTTTTCCAACTTGCATACCAGCTCCTTCTTTTCCTTCACAACAAAGCCTTCTGGCTACTGCATATGGATTTCTTCTTCCAGATCCCCATGTAGGAATGCTTTCTTCACATCCATCTGTTCTACGTCAAAATCAAATGCAACGTCAACATATAAAAAAAATCTAATAAAAGTTAACCTGGAAACAAGAGAAAAATCTCACCAAAATCAATTCCCTCAACCTGGGAATAACCCTTTGCTACTAACCAAGATTTGTATTTCTCCACTTTTCCTTCTACATTCAACTTCTTTTTAAATACCCATTTGTTTATAATAGGATTTCTTCCAGTCAGCAACTCCACTAGATCCCAAGCCTCATTCTTATCCAAGGCTGCCATTTTTTCATCCATGGCCTTTTTCCATAGTTTTCCATCCTCTAAATCCACTGCCTCCCTGACAGTTATAGGATCATCATCAATAATAGACAAAACAAAATGTGAATGAAAATTAGGTGGAGTATACATTTTCGGTTGACTTCTTTCCCGAGCCAACCTCATCAATACTGGAGTATGAGGATCTGCCTCTTCTGATTCATGTTCTTCTGTAGAGTTTGATTCATCGTCCTTTAAATAAAATATATTTTCTCTGGTTCTTCCCTCCTTGGTAGGACTACTTGTTTGAAAAAATCCTTCATTTCTCTAAATACCACATCTTGACTATACGCAACCTTCTTAGTTTATGGGTTCCAAAGATTATAACTTTTGAGACCATCTTTAGACCCAATAAATATACACTTTTCAACCTTCTTATCTAGCTTACTCATGTTTTCCTTTGGAACATGAACATAGGCCTCACAGCCAAATACATTGAGATGTGTGAGAGAAGGTTTCTTACTAGTTCATACCTATTGTGGAGTCTTGTCATCCAGTGTTGATGAGGGTGTTCTATTGACCAGGTAACATGCAATACCCACTGCCTCTTCCCATAATTCTTGCCCTAGCCTGACACCACTGAGAATGCACCTTGATTTTTCCATCGACGTCCTATTCATCCTTTATGCAACTCCATTCTGATGAGGTGTATATGGAGTAGTCTCCTGCCTTGATATACCACACTTCTTACATAATTCTTCAAATTAATTCCCGCAGAACCCTCTACCATTATCTGTCCTCACCACCTTAATTATTTTCTCTGTTTGATTCTCAACAAGAGCCTTAAACTCTTTAAACTTGACAAAGACTTCATGTTTCTTCCCGAGGAAATATATCCAATTATTCCTCAAGAAGTCATCTATAAAAGAGACATAGTACACATATTTCCCCAATGATGGAACCAACACAGGTCCAAACACATCACTGTGCACTAGATGCAAAACATTTTCTTTCATCGTTGCACCAGAGGGAAATCTTACCTAATTCTACTTCCCATATACACAATTTTCACATAAATCAAAATCCAGAGAGTAGTTAGATATACCTTCAACCATACCTTCACTATGTAGCAGTCAAAAACCCTTTTCTCTGATATTCCCTAGTATTTTATTCCACATCATAAAATTTTCTCTACAGATTGTAGGAGTTCTTTCTTCTTCAACTCCAATATCAACAAAAATGGAACTATTACACCCATCACTAATAGTCCTTCCTTGCAGCTTATATAGAGTTCCAAACTGAACTCCCTTCAGACACACCATTGTCCCTCAAATCATCCTGTAGGTTTCCTTTTCAAATATTTTTTTATTATGATTAGATGTTATGATTATGGATCTCATTTCTGACATGATTCATTGATGTGGATGTGGATATGGATCTCATTATGATTAGATGTTATGATATGGATCTCATTTCTGACATGATCCATTTTTCTTACAAAAATCAAATTTCTGGTCAATCTTGGGATGCGCAGAACACTAGGTAGTTTTATAATCCTTCCATATATGAGCCTCAACTTGATGTTTCCTCGTCCTATGATTCTAGTTGTCGATTGATCACCTAGGAAAACATTACCTCCATCATACCTTTCATATTCACATAACCACTCCCTATAGGGAGTCATATGAAATGATGCACCTGACTCAACCAACCATGCCTCATGATTTACATGTGTGATTGAAGAAGCTAAGTACACATCCCCTTCTTCCTTGGAGGTATTTTCTTTTGTAGAAGGAGCTTCTTCAGATCTCTTCTTTTTTTCAACTTTGGATCTACACTGCTTCTTGTAGTTCCCTTCTTTTCCACATCTCCAGCATGCCTTTACAAACTTTTTGGGAGATTTATATCTACCCTTAGACTTATATCTCCATCTTGAGGACTTATATATATTTATTTCTTAGGAGCATCCTCTTGCAAATTATGAAGCTGTGCCCTGTCCTTCCATGTTCCTCTGTCTCATCTCCTCTGACAACAAGGATGAGACCACTTCATCAAAATTCAAGGAAGTTGTATCACTGCCTATGGACACAACCATACTATCCCACGAGTCTATTAAAGATCACAGTAAATTGATACACTTTTCTTCATCTCAAATTTTAATCTCAAAAGAGATTAACTGACTTGCCACGATATTGAAGGCATTCAAATGCTTTGCCACCGAGTCTCCATATCTCATCCTCAAGTTATAAAACTTCTTTCTCATGAATATTTTATTTACTAAGGACTTATACTGATACAACTTCCCCAACTTATCCCATAAATCCTTAGTTGTGGCTTTCTCTGACACATTCATTAATATGGAATCTGAGAGACATAGTCGGATTGTGCTCTTCGCCTTCCGGTCCAAATTTTTCCAGTCATATGTTGAAGTTATTGTAGGTGCAGTACCTGGATCCACTTGGATCCACTAATCCTTGTCCACTAATAGATCTTCTCTTCAGCTTCCATGGCTCAAAACATTTCCCATTAATCTTCTCAATCTCCATTTTTGAATTTCTCGCAATTTCTCTTCACCTAAAGAATCAATATCGTAGATCTCCCACTGTAACAATGCTTATCATAGTCTCGATCCAAACCCTTGACCACAAAGGCATCTCCCTGAAGCCAATAATTTCTTTGATACCAAATGTAGATTTTAATGTTGTACAATTATTTACTGCAAATAGATTTTCAGTAAAAGAACAAAAAAGATATAATGGAAAATACACACATTACACAAAGATTTTTCCCCTAGAAACCCAAACGAGGAAAACCAACATATTTGATATTCATCCAAATCATACATTGTTTACAATACAATATACATATAGGAGTTGGTGGCATCCAAAACCCTAATCTAATGACCTAGACTAGTCAACAACCTTAATTCTTTAACCGGAAATAGAAAACCATCGCAAAAAAAACATGTGTTGAAAAAATAGCCAACAATCGACATGAAAATCAAGGCGACATGAAAACTGAGGAAAAAAAGGTGACACATTTCCCAAGGAAAAAAATATAACACATACCCAACAAGATCTAGGTTTGAGAACACAACAATTATAATCACCAAGTCCACAAAGTGGTTGTAAGTAGTAGACAATCATTTCATATCTGTGTTGAGTGCACTACTCCTTTTACTCATCCTCTATTCAAAAGATCTGTAGCTACCCCAAATCCAAGAACTTGAAATCCTAGGATTTTGCTAATCATTCCAAAACACATTTTATTGCAAATCATGTCAATCCTGCTCAACCAAACCAAGTTGTTCTGAATCTCGTTCTAGTAATGGATCATTCCAGTAGAGGTCAAGTTGGAGGTAAAGTGGGGAGTCATCAAGTGAGAACAAATAGGAATGTAACATCCCACTCTTTTGTGCACTGAGAAAACTTATTCTTTGAGGACACTTGCTTGCAAGTGATCCAGATTATTATACTATTAGTTGTTGATTATGATTATGAGGCATTATGGATGTGACTATATGTTATTTTGATGTATTGACTTAGGCAGGTGCTATCGACTTGGTTCTCCTGAGTGTGAATGATTTTAGATCTCGAGGATGCAAAGGCATCGTTGAAACCCTTTGACTCTAAATCGAGTCAGGGAATGGACTATTGGTTTTTAATGTTGTATATATGACATATGTGAAACTGATTAGATGTTATGATTATGGATCTCATTTTTGACATGATTCATTGATGATGCAGGCTGATGATAGCTTTTTGACCAAACTCACATGTGGAGTAGAGGAGTCACGCATGACTACCAGAGACGTTGAGGGAGAGGTGTATACAACAACCCTGCCACAGCCTACTAGCACTCCCATCGTCGCTGGAACTATAGGTTAACAACTACTTAGTTCAAGAAGACCCACAATACCGTGAGGGAAGACTGCGATAGTTTCTCACGATGATTCTAAGGGGATCACAATAAGGCATGAATCTTATTCCTTAGAGGCCCTTAGTCTCCCATAGGATCACATGGTGAAGTATTGATTCCAGGGGTTTTTGATGTCTACCAAGTCAGTCAAGAGGCGAGTGGCACCATTGGAGCATGTAGTGCATCCTGAAGGGCACGTCGCACAAGAAAAACATAAAGAGGCAAGTGGCACCCTTGGAGCACATAGTGTGTCCTGAAGGGTAGGTCACACAAGAAAAATGAAAAGAGGCGAGTGACACCCTTGGAGCATGTAGTGCGTCCTTAAGGGAACATCACGCAAGGGAAACAAAATGAGGTGAGTGGAACCCTTGGAGCACCTAGTGCGTCCTGAAGGGCACGTCACATTGTTAAATAATAAATGAATAAAACTAGATGACCTTAGAACGAATAGCGTGATAAGAAAGATTTAAAAACATTTTCCCTAACAAAATGTTGCCCATCCTCCTCGTAGAAACTAGCCTCTCCCCTATTGAGAGCATGGCTATGACTAGATACCTAATGTATAAGAACAAGTTCAACAACATGGAAGACAAGAGGCTACCTAAAATTGCTTCCAAATCAAGTCATAACCACCATCGA
>SNQJ01S0037639.1:34956-54276 GCA_010110895.2 Picea sitchensis
GTGGGGCCCCCTTCCGGTCGTGTCACCTTCTCTACCATTCCCTCCCCTGCCATATATTTTCCACTTGACCGCATGACGGGGCCAATTCCCTTTGGCCCCTCCTCGTCCTCCGACATCTGTCCCACTCCCTTCCATGTCAGCCTCCCATAAATAATGTGTCCCCCATTACCATTATGTCTCGTCGCCTTCACCCCTTCTTCTTGCCATGTGTCTCACCCCTGTTGTTTCCTTGATCACTCCCTTTCCCTGTTCCACATCAAGCACGCCAGATCCTCCATGACCTATCCATTAGACCGTTCAGCTGATCTAGGTGGCGCCATGAGAAGACTTCCATGTCCCATAGGGCTGAGTTGTCCGGATTGTTCCTGATCCCAAGAAAGCAGTTATTGAAGTTGTTGGAGGTGGTTAGACATTGTCTCCGCCATAAATGGAAAGTCCGGCAAAGAATTAAAAGCATGTCGATTCAACTATAGGATAGTTAGGGGTCTAATTGCATCTGTCATAGGTGCATGACCGTCCAGAGTCTGCATGCGCAGACTGCCAGATAACATGCAGACGCAATGTTTTTAATGCAGTGTCTTGTTTTCGCTGTTGTTGTTTTAGTTTGAGTATATGCAGGCGTTTTCGCCATTTTTGTAATCTATCGATGGTTGATCTAGGCTCCCGATTGTAATGTTTTAATGAAGCACTGGTTGCTCTGGTTATGTATTGGCACTTGAGACTTCTTTCCTTATGAATGTCAGCTTCTTTCCATCTCTTTGTTTACATTGTGTTAGAATAGATCAAAATTGGAGGATCTAGTCAAGTTGCGCTGTTATAGGATGATGTAGGTTGGATCATTGTAATAGATTCATTGTCTCTAATCATTTCTTGTATTTTCTCAACACTGAATGATTTGGAATTGGAGGATCTAGTCAAGTCACCCTTCAGTTCCCCAAAACTCAGAACCAAGAGGATCTTGTATTCTAAGTTTTTCTTCCTCAAGCTATTGAAAGGCCTGATGTCGGAAGTAGTCTTTCTCACTAACCTCACCAAGTCTTCCACTTTCTCATTTTACAATCAAGTCACTGACGGAAGTTAGATCAAGACCTCCTTTGTTTTTTACATACCAGGCCTAGTCCCTGAGTTAGAGTGATACCTTCCTGGGTCTCTACCCATTCAATCACCCATTAAATTTATTCGTGACATAAACTGATGGGCATTGGGCTCTGCTCTTGTCGCAATCCAAGAGTGACTTCTAACGCTAACACCCACTCTAAGGGCCCCCATTATTTACTTTTTTTTCCCACTCAAAACTTCCTTAGTTGGTTTCTTATGTGCATGTTTCAACATTGATTCCCTTTACCTAGTAATAACTATCATTAGACCCTCATCATGATATATATCCCCTTTTACCTCCATTATATAGGGATCCTTCTCCCCTAATATGGAGTGTATTAATAAGTATGTTGAGGAGGTTTTTAGCTTGGACTAGACCTCAAATTTCCTAGAAGGTGAAGAAGGTTGGTTTCCCACAATATAATAATATCCATCTCAAATAGAGGATAATTTAGGATAAGGAAGGGAGGGGAAGATGTGGTCCCTACCTTAGATGTCTAACCCATTTATCCTCTCAAAGTTTATTTTTTTCTATCAAGAGACCTAGGAAATTTTAAGGAGGAATGACCTAGATCCTTCATATGGGTCTCCATATAAGTTAGGAATGGGTTCCCTTTATGAGGTATATTGGAAGCCTCTGATAATTTCTAACCATTCTAGAGGCTCTAAAGTTGAATCAAGGAAGCATATGGGTTCCCTAGAAGTATTCCCCTTTTCCATCTTATCTTTTGACTTTGACTAACAAGATTTAGGGGAAGGGAGAATTGGGAAGGAGATACTTCACACGACATACATTTTTTTGAGAGACGGGACTTGAGGTATTCCTTTGAGTTTCCATTATTTCCTTCTTTAGTTTATGCTAGTGTGTTCATTGGGATTGAACTACAATTTTACATAGATGGTGATGTTCCAACCATTCCTTGATTTGTAGGAGTTGTGACTACTTCCTCAATTTCTTTTGAAATACCAGGTCCAATTGTCTCCCTCTTCTTCCCCATGCTTTAAACCTTATCCTTCTAGAATTTGTTATGGTATTTTCCCAAGGGAAATTCTATATTAGGTGTCCATATTGATGGAAGATGTTATAACAGAAATGTATTCCTTCATATTCCAAAAGTTGGGTGAGGATTATATTACCCACTTTAGTGTCTAAACTATCTGACAATCCCAACCCTAAATCCATTTCAACCAATATGTTTTCCATTGATTTATATGCCATTTCACATGAATTCTTACTAATATCATAAAAATATCCTAGATTTTCACATATCATTTTAAATATGGCTTCACTATATAACTCTAAAGGTAATGCATGAAACTTGACCCATATGGCTTGGATAATTCTTTTTTCTGTGAAAAGTTCAAAGAAATTTCTCCATAGTTTGAGAGATAGCATGGAAAAGCCCCACAAACAATTTCATCTCCTTATCATATCATACCTTCACCCTCCTAAATATGAATACCATCCAACCTTGAGATAAGATATGGAATGTAGGCATATACCCCAAGATTCACCCCCATAATTTGTTAATCCATTCCCTTAGGTTATTCCCCTTTATTTATCTTCCCATAAACCTACCCACTAAACCTAGTGCGTGCATGGAGATTAACTACTCCAATAAAATATCATATCTTATCACCATATGAACTTTATACCTACTTAGTCTCATGCAATTCCTTCACTTTATTGTTTGTCTGTCTATTATAGGTTGGCGTGTATCTCTAATTTATGGAAATTGTTCCAATTCTTCAACTAAAAAAAAATCTTAATACTTTCTCCCTGACATACTTCCTCATAGCATACCTATACATGTAGAAAGTCATTTGTTATGCTTGAATAGATGATCTAGAATGGATCATTATATAATTTTCATCTATATTGGTACTTTATGGGTATAAAAATAGGAGGAATTGGTTTGCAAGGCCCATTTTAGGGGCAGGTCTGGTTTTGTATTTGGGGTCTGTAAACTTCCAAAGTAATTTTGAGGCATCAAATGACACTTTTGGGGGTCAATAAATTGTGAACACAACTCCCACCCCTTAATGCTATTTAGTGCAAAAATCACCTCATCTAGAGTTTGTATGTAGAAGTTGTCAAGCAATTTATATGTATAACTCTTGTTACATTTTATTATCAATCTAGGGTACGTAAAATTATGAGATGCAAACACTATATGTGCAGGATTAGATTCTACTCTAATAGAAAAGATTCCAAACTATAAAGTAAACTCAAAGTCAAATGAAAATTAACTAAATATCTAGCAATACAAGAGTACACCATTCACTTGAATTGAAATCTATAGGAATTTCATATTTATAAATCATTACAATATTTCAATCTTGATAGTCATAGTGTTCATGCAACAATCTGTTCAATTTGTTGAATAACCATTTGAGTGGATGCTCTCATGTAACTAAGAATCAACTTGCATAAATGAAATACATTGTTCATGAAATCAAATTTTAAAATAAATGGAAACATATGAAATAAAATATGACCACGAACTATTTGGAGTGATCTCAATTCTCCCAAGAACAAGGTGTCAAACTACTCTACAACATTGTAAATTGAATCAAGACATACTACTAATATAACTAAAGAATGAAAAATTATGTGAAGAGAAATACTAAGAACTTTATTCTATTCCATCAGAACTCTTATTTATACATAAATTTTCTTTGAAACCAAGATAAGCACTAATTAATTCATATCAACAAATATCTCATGTGGTTACAACCTTTTGCTAAAGATTATCAAGTCAAAGATATCTCCAAAATCTCTAAGATACTTGATAACAAATATTATCCAATTATTCAATATTCTTATTTATCTAATATGTTTGAATTATCATTCTAAATCCTCATCAAATATTCAATGGTTGAAGAAGAAATTCGAATTTGGAACTAGGTGGTAAAAATAAGGATTGTTACAAACTCCAAATGTACCTATAATCATCACCAAATTCATCCAACTTTCAAGGATAAGTGAAAACATGTTATTTTTCTAAGATTTAATCATAAACTCACTTAAAATACTAGAATAAATTCATTGTAAAATATGGAATCTAATCCCACATATTAATATTAAATTGTCTTAATACAAGGTTACAAACAAGCGTAAAATGATTAAAAGTCAAGGAAAAAGGTTGGTAAAAAGATGACATTTTGGTTACCCAAAATTTCCCCCCAACTGAAGATGTTGCATGTCCTCATGCAACCTTGCATATTATTCTCCTAAACTGCATGATAGGATCTTCTTCCTTTGAAAAGTATATGAGTGGCAACTAATATTCTTGTGGTTGGTTCTTGTGTGGAAACCACAAATTTTTCAAATGTTGGTTCTTGTGTCATTTACTTGCCTTTTGAGCTTGAGTTTCAATTGAGATTCTTGTGGTTGGTTCTTGTGTGGCAACACTTTCTTTTTGATCTTGAGTTTAAATTGATCTTCTTGGGGTTAGTTCTTGTGTGGAAACACTTACCTTTTGAGCTTGAGTGTAACGTACCTAACCCTTAACTGAGTCATGTCACGATTAAAATGACCCAATAAAAATTCCAGATACCAATTTAAAATGCAGAAGTAATACACAACATGTCATTCGAGATCATTTAGTTGTCAATGCTAATTAAAACATAAATAAAACTAATCTAAATGTGCACAGTAATAACTAAGTGCATGTACCATCATTCAACCATAAAATATAGATTTATATGCATCATTTTTCTCACATCAAGTAGCATTTAACCAAGATAATTAGATTAAATTGCACAACAAATATATCAGTGGTTAACATGGATAAAAACAACACATAAGAACACGTATCTTAATGAAATGTGCAACCTTCTACAGAGGACATGTGTTCCTCCCAATTGTAGCCTTTTTTTCCATTTATGAACAACAAGACACCCCTGAGTTGGGGCTATGAATCCACAAGAGATAGAGGTCCCTAAGGATTTCCAATGTCCCCCTTTCAACAATTAAACACTCAACTAATATGAATCCACCAAAACACTTCCCCTCAGCCTACACAACCCAAGGGATGGAATCCCCCTTCACTACTCATAGTCTCTCGGGCCTTTCCACTCCCCTCCAAGGATTCCATCACAGGTTGGAAAAGAATTCTACTTGTTGTGACTTCAAGAATTCTACAGTTGTAATACAAATTTACCTATTAGCCAAAATGCCTACTTCCTTGGATAATTTCGAACAACTCGTTACTCCCATGCATGCATCCTATTTCTCCATGAAATTGAAACTCCAAACAAAAACCAAACACGTACAAAACAACTACCTTGAAGAGTCAACACTCAAAACTCCATTGTTGGCCAGAAAACTCCATGTAAAAAAAGATCTGCATACAAAAATATGAATGTGCAAATATTCTCCCCTACCCATACAAATTTCTTCTCTTTCTCTTTCTTTCTTGACTTGGACTCTTCCCCAAGTTGATTGTACTCACGCCCAATGCTCTCAATAATTATGGGAAGTGACTCCCACACCATCCCTCTTACATGAATTCAATGATTGAGCTATATAACACTCAACAACTAATGGAAGGTTCATAGAAAGGATAATTTAGAGAAAAATAGGAAATGGGTTTTGGTTTAATATATATGGGTAACTCTCCCACCCTGGACCCCTTACCTCTCTTATGGATACCTTGCCCCAAAATCTTTGTCCGTGCCCATATATAGCTGAAGATACATTTTATTCATGTTATATAAAAACATTCACAATTTACAGCAGTTGGCTCTTGGCCATATATGAATTTTATGATATATATCTCTAGTTCGGGGTTTGAAAATGGGGATGTTACATTCCCCTTCCCCTACAAACTACATTTTCCTCAATGCACATAAACATATAGTTTACACATTGACATACATAAAATCATTACATCAAAATACATGATAATTCTACAAATTAATGACTCACGTAAAAATTCCAACCAACAACTCCCTTTTCCCCTCAGTAAACACATCAGTTGAAAAAAAATCTCATAGTTGTGGCTCCAAGAAGTTCAGTTGCTAAAATGGAGTCTTCATTTGCTTATGTACAAATGTAGATTTAGTTTTCTTCAAAATTTTCAAAAACTTGCGAGTACGCTTCTCGCATGGCTTCATCGTGCTCCCACGTAGCATATTCAAGACCGTAACAGATCCATT
Source organism: Picea sitchensis (assembly GCA_010110895.2). Lineage (NCBI taxonomy): Eukaryota > Viridiplantae > Streptophyta > Pinopsida > Pinales > Pinaceae > Picea > Picea sitchensis. The sequence goes on from SNQJ01S0037639.1 coordinate 41,218, forward strand.
GAACCTTTACCAAGCCTATCTATTTGTTTATGAGAAATTTGATTTTCCGGTCTAGGATGCACACTGATTCCACCCAAAAATCCCATTCGTGTTCCACCTGGATCACATTCCAATCAATCACATGATTAGGATCAGGTACATACTTTTTTAACAAGATACATGGAACACATTATGAATCCTAAAGGATGTCGGTAATGTTAGCATGTATTAAAATGGTCCTATCTTTTCTAAGACCTCAAAAGGCCCACAATATCGCGCTGCCAACTTTGGGAAACTTCCCAATTTTAGTGAGCTTCTCTTGGCATTAAATTTTGAAAACACATGCTCTCCCACTTTGAATTCTCTATTTGTTCTCTTTTTATCAATATAGTTCTTCTGTCAATCTTGTGAAACTTTCAAATTTTGCATGATCTTTACCATCTATTCTTCCATTTCCTTTAACAACTCAGGCTCAATCATGGCTCTGTTTTCTAGGTTATCCCAACTTATTGGTGTGTTGCATTTTCTTCCATACAATGCTCCAAATTAACTCATATTCAATGATTCCTGATACTCGTTGTTGTATGAAAACTCAACTAAATGAATATAGTCTTCCCATTTAGAAGGATTGTCCATTACATACATTCTCAACATATCTTCATGTATTTGATTAATTCTCTATGTCTACCCATCTGACTCTAGGTGATATGTTGTACTGAAGTTCAAATTAGTCCCAAATCCTTTAAACAACCCCTTCCAAAAATTGGAAGTGAACTTGGGATCACGATCCGACACTATTGCTTTAAGTACACAATGTACCCTAGCAACTTCTCTCATAAATTTCTGCAATATTGGTTACCTTATGATTTACTTTTACTATAATGAAATGTGCAGCCTTTGTAAGCTTGTCCACCACTACCATGATGGAATCATGTTGCCTTTCTATCCAAGGAAATTTGGTAATTAAAATGATAGTAAAAAATTCCCATTTCCATTTAGGAATGGGAAATGGCTGCAACAATCATATTGGATGTCTATTCTCAGCCTTTACCTTTTAACATTCCATACATATGGATAAATAATCAGTGACATATTTATTCATACCAGACCAAAAATATTTTCCTCTTACAATTGTAATAGTTTTATCATATCTTGGATGTCCAGCGCATGGAACAATATGCATCTTCTTTAGGACTAAATTTCTCAATTCTTGAGAACTGGGAACATAAACTCTGTTCAAAATAAGAGGATTCCATCCTCTTCCATCTTGTAATCTTTATATTTCTATTGTAATCTTTCTGTGACTTTCACATAATGTTGATTCGATGTTACAACCTCTAGAATTCTATCTTCTAAATATGTCCTATACATACTAATGGTTGCAACATGCATTTTATGCACCCTTCTGCTAAGTGCATCAACCACCTTGTTCTCTTTTCCCTTTATGTGCTTTATATCAAAGTTGTATTCACTAAGAAATTCCAACAATCTAGTTTGTCTAGCATTTAGTGTTGGCTATTCAAATAAATATTTCAGACCACTATGGTTTGTCCTAATTCAATTTTTCCCCATAAGGTAATGCGCCCACATTATTAAGGCATGTACTATGGATGCCAACTCTAATTCATTTGTGGCATAATTTATTTCACGTTCCTTCAAGTTTTTGGACTCATAACAAATTACATGTCCATTTTTAATAAGGACTCCACCGAGCCCTTCCTTGCATGCATCTATGCACACAAAAAAAATCCTCATCTGGATCTGCAACTTTTAAAATAGGGGAACTTGTTAGCAATTCCTTTAAGCACTGGGAATTTTCTTCACACTTGGCACTCCACTAAAAATTTACTCCTTTCTTTTGAAAAGATGTTATTGGGTGTGCAATTTTGGAGAATCATGCAATGAATCTCATGTAATAGCCATATAGACCCATAAATGATCTAACCTGTGAAATGTTTGTTGGAGCTAGCCAACTCTTGATTGTTTCACTTTTTTCTGGATCCACTGTTATGCCATCTTCTGAAACAATGTGACCCAAATAATGGATCTACTTTTGATGCAAGGTGCATTTACTTAATTTGGCATACAATTGGTGTTCTCTTAAAACTTGTAGCAACATCCTCAAATGTCACTCATGCTCTTCTTCTATCTTGGAATAGATAAGAATATAATCCAAGAATACAATTACAGACATATCCAGAAAATATCAGAACACCCCATTCATCAGACACATAAATGTAGTCGGTGCATTTGTCATTCCAAAATGCACCACNCACTCATGCTCTTCTTCTATCTTGGAATAGATAAGAATATAATCCAAGAATACAATTACAGACATATCCAGAAAATATCAGAACACCCCATTCATCAGACACATAAATGTAGTCGGTGCATTTGTCAATCCAAAATGCACCACCACAAATTCATAGTGTCCAAACCTTGTCCTAAATGTTGTTTTTCTAGTGTCTTCTTATTTTATTCTCACTTGATAATAGCCTAAGCTCAAGTCAACCTTGGAGAATATTTGTGTTCCCTTCAACTAATCAAAGAGATCATCAAGCCTTGGAAAAGGATATTTATTCTTGACTGTAACCTTATTCAGTTGTTTGATGTCAATACATAACCTCGACATTCCATCTTTCTTCTTGACAAAAATAACTGGGGCACCCTAAGGAGGAACACTTGGGAATATGTAACCTTTGTTTAAAAACTATTCTAGTTTCATTTGCAACTCTTTTATCTCTTGCATGCTCATTTTGTAGGGAGTCTTAGATATTGGGGCAACTCCAGGCATTAATTCAATTGAAAAATATATATCCCTCTTTGGTGGAAATCCTGACAACTCCCCAAGCACATCGTCATAGTCTTTCACTACTATATAATCTTCTAGACTTGGTTCCTTATCCTTCATTGTCTCTTCCATATGGGGTGCATATATCTGGTTCCCTTTTCTAAAACTTCTTTTTATATGCAATGATGAAATCTCTCGGAAAAATATAGGCATTGGAATACCTTGCATTGTCCTTTAATTCCCTTCTTCATCAAGACATGTGAAAACTTGGTTATAACAATATAAAACAACACACTGATTTTCTAGCCAAGCCATACCAATCAAGAAGTCATAAGACCCAAGTGGTATGATGTTCAAATTTTCCTCAGTGTTAGCTCCATTCATGTTTATAGGGCATTATTTAACAAACTCATTAATTCTTTTATTGGTTCTAGTAGCTAGTTGAACTAACTAAGACTTTCCATGCTTACATTACTTCAATTTAAATCTGTCTACTAGCTTTGGATCTATATAGCTATGACTAGCTCCAAAATCAATTAAAATAGTTATGGGTTGATTATCAATCTTACCCTCCACTTCAATCATGTGGGAATGGCAGTTTGTTTGTCTATTGTCCAATGCTGCATAGATCATTGGCATTCTTTTTCCCATGTCCTCTACTATATCATCCTTCTTGATGCTATGCCAGGTCTTAATTTTATCTCCCCAATGAGGACAATATTTATACATGTGATCTCTTTCACATCCCCAACACTTTATGGGTTGGTGTCTTGGCCTCTTTCCCAAGGAATCTATCATTTTCTGATCACCTTGAGATGGTTTCCTTGGCTGATATGATTAAGATATGTTTATGATGAAAGGTTTCTTGAACAATTTCTTCCTTTGATCCATATTTCCTTTCTTCTTGTCATCCCAAGGCCTTTGGAAATTTGGCTTTCCTCTATTCTTCTCATACAAATACTTGGCATTTCTTATGGATTCTTCTAAATTATTGGGCTCATCAAAATAAATTTTATCCTTGTAGAAAGATGGCAGTACACTCAGGAACCTTTGAATTTTGACCTTCTCATATTTAATGAAGCTCACGTACCTGAGAATTTCCAAGAAATTTCTCTCATATTCATCCATGGTCATCTTCCCAAGTTTGAGTTCAAAGAAATCTTGCATCTTGTTTTCATAATATTTCTCTAAAAAGTACGGCAACTGAAAATATTTCTTGAAATGCTTCTAAGAATTTTTTTTCTCATCAAGGTGCTTAACCTACTTCCATTGATCCCACCACATAGATGTCTTTCCTTGAAGGTGGTAGGCTGCAATTATGGCTTCTACATTTGATGAGTAGTTATGCAACTGAAAAAAAATTCTCATTCCCTGTAAACATGCTTTTGAAACTTCACCTTGCTTGTTTTTTCAATAAAATGATGGTGGCTTCATTTTCCTCAGTTCACGTTGCAAGCTATCTCACCCGTGTCTCCTTCTTTGATTCTCGACAGGAGATATACTTGGAATGCGTATTGACCTTGAACATGCATATGTTTTTCTAGTCAATTTCCCTAGGGAATGATGATGTTTATTCCTTCTAATACTCCTTAATCGTCTATATCCTCCATGATCATCCATTATATCATGATACCTAGACACCTCCACTTGATTGGCACACTATAAATTAAATGCAACAGTGTTTTGCATACAACAAAAAGGTGAAACTAGTGCATAATAATTATAAGCACATTGGTGATTTTTTGTTTTATGTACACACCAGGGTAGCTTTATTAAGAGTGCACTAGTGCATTTTGACAATAAAAGAACTGGAAAAAAAAACTCAGCTACAACCTTTTCCTACCCATTTTTTTTAGTTATATGAAACATCCATTAAAACCTCTTCTTTGAAAAGAAGAGGTTGTAGTGGAGGTTTTTTTGAAATTTTTCCAAATATTGTAACACTAAAAACCTCCACAAAAATATCCACTACAAGGTGTTTTCCTTATAGTGCATAGGAAAATTAGTAGATATCATGCTTGGGAAGCTATTTGTTCCTAATTATTTGGATCCTAGAAGCCTTATAGTGGATGTACACATTAAAAAACACTTGATTTGAAATACCTTGATATATTTAGAGGAAGAAAAAAATGTCGTGAGTAAATATATAATGCTAATACTAAACTTCCAAGGATCCTTAAGATATAAATATATTGGGCTTCAACTTGCATATAGGTCAATATATCTTGAAGTATGGTAGAATAAATAATAGTATCCATTGATTCTTGGGAGTATCCCATTGATTTATTAGTTTTCCAACCCAATTCCAAGTTTAATAGATATCCTCTCATCTTAAGAAGACCCTGACTAGAAACAAAAAATGCATACATCAATTGTAGATCATGAAACATGACCATTACTAATGGTTAGTCCCAAAAACAACATGTTCTTTACCCCCCTTGTTATCCATTAATGGAAGGAGATTCTCTGATGTGGGTAGAAGAAGAGGAGCGTGACCTACATCAGACCTTTTTTTACCCCATTTGCACCATATGAATATCCATGGCCAACAATCAAGTTGATGAAGACACTTTCATCTCAAATTTCCTACAAAATCAATACCATGTTGATGTGAGGTTAGATGGCATAAATAATTAAGAACAACATGAAACTTCTACTAATCAAGAAGAGAATTCTTGGGAAGAAATTTTCACGGATGAAGCTAATAATCCTACTATCAAAACCAAAGAAATATGCCCCTCTAAAACAATGAAAATCAACACTAACCTCATTAATGAACAAGAGAAAAAATTTCTAGTTTTTCTCAAGAAACATATTGTAGCCTTTTCATGGGACTACAAGGAGATGAAGTGCATCCACCATTCCATATGCACCCATCACATATACATTAAAGAGGATTGAAAACCCATTAGGAAGCCTTAGAGAAGAATGGATCCTACATCAAAAGACATTGCTAAGGAATAATTGCAAAATATTTTAGATGTTGGATTCATCTACCCAATTTTTGATAATGAGAGAGTTTCACCCTTAGTCATTATCCCAAAGAAGAATGGAAAATGGAGAATATGTGTAGACTATAGGGAGATTAATAAAGCCACTAGGAAATATCATTTTCCCTTTCCTTTACTGATCAAGTCCTATATGTAAAATCACCCCTTAAGATCAAAATAAAAGTACCTTTGCATGCCCCTAGGGTTCCTTTTCATACAGATTCCTTCCATTTGATCTATGCAATGCTCCAACCACTTTCCAAAGGGTTGTACTCAACATATTTGTATACCTCATCCATCACACATTAGAGATCTACGTGGATGAATTCACACCTTATGACAACACTTTTGAGAAAGAATTAACTAATATTGATGGAGTTCTCCAAATATGTGAAGAAATGAACATCTCCCTTATCCATGAAAAGTGCAATATTCTTATGAATGAGGGGGTTTTTCTAGGACTCCACTTGTCCTCCATAGGGATTGAGGTATACCAAAATGTATACCAAAATAAGGTGAACATAATCAAACGTCTTCCTACCCCTCTAAAACAAAAAGATGTCAGAAGTTTCCTTGGACATGCGAGTTACTACAAGAGGTTCATTAAATATTTTAGCAAGCTATCCTCCCCTCTATTTTCCTTCTTGTCTAAAGACATTAAACTTTGTTGAACACCACAATGTCAAAAGGAATTTGAATGCATCAAAGAAAAACTCTTCACATCCCCTATTCTTAAACATCCCAAATGGAATATTCCCTTCCATATCTATATTGATGCTTCAAACAAAGCAATAGGTCCAGTTTTGGGTCAACATGAAGAAAATATGTCTTATGCAATTTATTTTGTTAGAAAAAAATTATCTAGTGCAAATCTGAACTACATAGTTACCGAAAAAAAATCCTTACAATAGTTTATGCTCTCAATAAATTTATCCATTATGTCACTGGATATCAATTTTTCGTACACACATATAATTATGCCATTAAGTATTTAATGAACAAACTTGATATCAATGGAAGAATAATTAGATGGTTTTTGTTGTTATAGAAATTTTATCTAACCATCCTTGACAGGCCAGGGAGACAAAATGTTGTTCCATACTTTTTTATCAAGGCGAACAAATCTTGTAGATGAAGACATGGAAAATGATCATTTTCCAGATGAGAACCTTTTTGCAATCACTATACAAACCCCTTGGTTTTCTAACGTAGCCAACTATTTAAAAACATGGAATTTTACTCAAAATTTTTCCTATAGGGAAAGATGCAAGACTGTTAGAAAAAGTGTAGCATATACTTGGACTATAGGATGTTTATTCAAGATTGGACTAGATTAGATCTTGAGGAGATGTGTAGGGAATATGAGGTGCATAAGATCCTCCATGTATGTCATGATGAACCATGTGGAATACCTTATGTAGACAAAAGGAAATCCTACAAGATCCTGCATGCTAGTTACTATTTCCCTACCCTCCATAGGTATTCTTAGTTGTATACCTCTCACTGTGATGAGTGTTAAAGGATGGGAAAATACACCAAGAAAAATGAAATTCCCTTGCAATCCCAAGTATCATTAGAACCTTTTGATAAGTGGAGCTTGGATTTTGTGGTTCCTATTGACCCTCCAGGACAAAATAATCACATCCTAGTATTCATTGATTACTAGACCAAAATGGGATGAAATAAAAAAAATGAAGGTATTTATAGAGTAAAAAGTGGTTGAATTTCCACATGAGAAAATATTCTTAAGATTTGGACTCCCCCATGAAATAGTCACAGATCAAGGGGCTCATTTCATATACAATAAAAAGAATCATGTAGAAAAACCACAAACACCACATGAAGTCCACTCCCTATCACCCACAAGAAAATGGGAAAGTAGAAGTGACTAATAGGGAGTTGGAGAACATCCTCACCATGACAGTCAATATGAACTAGAAATATTGGGAAAACAAGTTGATGGAGGCAGTATGGGCATACAACACCACACGTAAGACTACTGTATGGTTCACCCCCTATGAGTTAATCTATGACTTAGTCTATTGAAAGAAGGCCATGTTTCCCATTGAATTTTAATTTTACACTTTAAGGACAACATACAAATTTAATATGGACCTCTCATTAACAAAAAAATAAAGGTTGTAGATGTTGAATGCCTTAGATGAGTATAGAATGCAATCACTCTTTCATATTAAGGTAGTCTAGCTACAAAGGAAAATATGGCATGATAAGAACATTATACCTAGGAATTTAAAAGAAGGAGACTGAACACTCTTATATGACTTCATATTTAAGGACTTAAAGGGGAATTTGATAAAAATATGGTTGGGACCATACATCATTGAAAAATGTCATGAAAATGGCTCAGTCCAAATCAGGACCATATATGAAGAAAGGATCCCACTCTTGGTGAATTGATTTAGGCTTAAGGTATACAACAATCCCTTGACCAAGAAAGATTTTACAAATGCATTAAAAGAACAACATTTGGATATGATTGAGAGAAAATATGCTCCTTATCCATACAAATACAGAGAGAAAAGGAAAAAAAAGGAAAAAAAAAAAAAAAGAGGAAAAAAGGAATAAATACTCAGGTGAAAATCTCTATGAGGCATCTGGGACAAACCTTTGGTTGAAAACTTATTTGGAGGTATCTTCAAGTTTGCAATAAAAAATAATACCCTATCAATAAAACCTTTATAGGCTTGACATGGTAGGTAAATGGTGAAAATCGACAATGACACCATTTCTTTGAGGAAGAAAAAAGAAAAAAGAAAGGAAAAAAAGAAGAAGTTAAAAATGATAAATAATTATTATGCAGATACATTTCAATTTATAGACATCTCTAGAAATGCATAATCAAATATTGAAGCCAACATAACCATGCAACATCAACATCTTCAATCAATCAAATCTACATCCTTGGACCTACAAACAAAAAGGAGATCAATGTTACGATAGTTAAGGATAAATACTAGCCCAACATCAGGGAAAAGAAACATCAACAAAATTAAAGAAGCAATAAAAAATGAATATCCTTAGAAAGTATTTTATTCCAATATGAGCACTTTTTCAACAACAAACTACATGGACACAAAGTTCAAAGGTAAGTCACACAACTTCAAATATTATAGGACTATTAATAAAGTAAAAATAAATGATAGCCTACAATTCATTTTCAAATCAAAGATTTGCAAAAAAAAAAATTGTCTTCATTCTCTAATTTTCAATTTTCATTCAATACCCTATTTTTGTTCTTCACAACCCTCAATATACCCTATCTCCATCCCTACCATGCACACATAATTTTTATATACTAGTGCACCCATTTACCCTACAATTTTATACCATACATCATTTATTCTAAATATCCATCATTTCTAAATTCTTCCATGACATCAATAAAGTGTAATGACCCCTGTCGTTATGACAACAAAAGTGATGTGCAACGGTTAATTTATTTTTTTGCGTTAGGAAAATTTAAACATCACAATTAATAGCAACATCATCGACACATTAATCACATAATTTAACAAAACAATAGTAATGCCTTAACCATCAATCACGAAACAATGCCGACACTTCACCACCACGAACCATGACACACATGTTGACGTATTAACACATTAATTAACAACAACTCAACATCATTTCATTCCACATTTAATAACGACGCATAAAAAATAAGAATCATAAACGCTCAACTCATCTCATAAGAAAAATCATCATATAACATCAAGATAACATGAGATAACATAACACTACTTAAGGATCATAAGGACAATCCTAAAAATACATAAGGTACTACCTGCCCTAACCTATCCTACAAGATTAGGACCTCCAGGACACATAAGAAATGCTCAATCCTGGGTTCCAATAGATTTTAACCATTTAAGGTCTCAAGGTTGGCGACTGTTTTGAGGAACAAGGAGGTGTCTACATCCCACCCAACAATAATGTCCAAGCCAACTAAGATAAATCAACATCATCAATGATAATCAAGTCACAAAAGTATTCCAATAAACCATCACACATAACATAAATTCCATGGTGCAAGAGAAATTGATTACTAATTCATTCAAGGAAGGACATAAGATAAGGCACAATGTAATTAACTTATTTTATTTCCAAGGTGCAAGAAGATATCTACTTAACTTCAAGGCACACGTTTAAATCAATCATCGAATTCACAATATGCAACATCATTTTCAAGCTACACACAAGATGTAAATGTCGGATTACCATAATTCCACATCAATAATTGCGCGCAAGTAATCTAATCAAATACATAAAATTATACATCACTCTGAGTTGAGGCACATGAATATCATCAAATTAATCATCGCGAAAGGGATCTAAGGTCTAATAACCATCCATCGCTTCACAATTCCTTACGCGCAAGTATTCTAAAATATTGAACTAACATTCAAGACAGAAAAACCATTTGCGCAAGAATTCCCAATCCAACATCATACAATACATTAAATTTAGTGCTCCCAAGGTTTCGATTCCATTAATTCATTATTTTCACATCAACAAATCAAGACGCCATGTAAGTCGGTTTTATTTCACGAGGCACAAGAGAATACAATTAAGGAATCAATCATACTACACTAATAATTCATCAAGATGTAAATAATGATCTACTCTACTAAGTCATTCTTTCAGGCAATGCAGACACAGTCCTATGAATGTAACATCTCTAATCCATTAGCCATCAATTTAAGCATACCAAGAATGAGAACTGTATACTGGTGAATTCAACAGTTATTACTATATATATTTAATATTTACTTTATGAAGCAATTAAGCTCCACAGTAATGCAATGAATGACTAAACAATTCTACAGTTTAACTTTTATTTAATTAGGAGGGAAGTGAAACCTTATTCTTAAGTTGATATGACTAGGGTCAAAATTACTAGTATACCTTACAATATAGTTAAGGCCATGTCCTCTATGTCATTTATCAGATCAGAATATGTTCATTCCTTACAATCCTTCAAGAAACCTTAGGCTCACACTCTGTAAGGGGAGTGAAGCCTCAGTAAAACCTCATTAGAAAAATCCTAGTGCCCTTCTATGATTTTTTTTTTTTTAATGCAAGAAATGACACATGGGATGCACCTAACCATAGTGAAATAAATAAAAAAGACAATGAACTCTTATAATATTATCCTATCTTTCTTGTGCGCGCTCTTAGAAATCTATTAACTTACATACATATTTTATCGCTAATTACCTCAATTAAGGTTATTGGAAGGATAATTACTGTAGTCGTGATGGGAATACCATCTAAAAGGTGTCAAGCATTAAAAAAATAAAGCTACAAGTTCCTACAACGACCCTAATCTTAACGCCTAGCAACCAGTGGAACTTGAGAATAATTAAGTTGATGACTATCTAACTCGCCTATTCCAGTGGAAAGAAATTCTAAAGAAAATTTTTGTCTCCAACACAGGAGCATACTTTAGAAGGTCATGAATAGAGGAAACACGCAAAATGCAAGAAGTCATTCTCTGTATTTTAATGGATTGGAAGGGAACAACGTCAAAAAGGATTTTCATAACATTAAAGGACTAAGTGAAAATGAGACCAATCAAGACCCTTTTAATTTTTTCCTTTCAAGTAAATTACAAAGGCATCACCAAGTGAGCACAAGACCACACGACTAAAAAAAAGTATTAGCATGTGCCCTCACAGACCTAAAGAGAAACTACGGATGTGGAGGGCGATTGCAAAGGGTTCGTCCGCATCTGGTCCACAAGTTCGAAGTACTCTGGAGAGGAAGCTCTCGAATTGAACTGTGCAAACTTGGAGAAAAGGAAGGATAGTCAGTGGAAGACAAGCAAGGGAACAAAGTTATGGGCATTGACCACATTCAGGTTATACAACATGCCTCAGTTGCCGATCAAGGATCTGAAGGAAAGTGAATACTCAAGGCATCACATCGCAAAAATTTATCGAGAAGGAAGGAACCCATGAAACCAAGCTCTGCATGACATCAATAAGGATTACAGGATTACAGGAACAATAACCTAAGCGAACAATGACCCACCCAGTTCGCATTTTTTAAAAGTAAAAATACAAACTCCACATATTCTTGTTGCATAAGGAAAATAACAGTCATTGAAGAGGAAGGATCGAAGGGATGAGACCAAAGGAATCCCTTATGCGCGGTTTAGGTAACCTGTCGTTGATGTTGAAAGGTCAGAAATGAAAGTTACAAAGGTAAGCACCTGAAACCCTTAGCAACGACAGTGGGAGGAGGGGGAAAAATTGCAATCACATTGAAGAGTTTTGGCACTCATATCTTGTAACAACCCTCCTTGTTACGACAACAACTCGGACAACAGGTGCAATTTTCTTTTGTTTTATAAGTGTGTGCGCGCATGTAGGAGGGGAAACAGACACACTGGACTCGACGTCGCCACCCGAAGATGGACAAGATGCAACTACGACGATCACAACAAGAAGACGCAAGGTGCATGACACATAACGGAAAGAAAGAGCACCCAAGACCAAGGCGCCCGACAAGAATTAACAACAATGACATACTGGGTTAGGAGCCATACGACACAGAAGGTAGAATCCATGGTAGTAGGTTTACTATTTCTACACCAGAAAGCAGGGCGTTTAATCTTAGTCCTCTGCTCCAGAGAGAGAGGAGGTCAGATAAGCTCCTGGCCGACTGCTCAGGCAGAAACTAGTAATCCCCTAAGGTGTGTCGCAAGAGTGGAAACCCTACCTTTAAAGGGCCCGAGACTCTTGATACGACACGGGATTCTTCACACAGAAGATAATCACACACATAGCTGTACATACTAAGGCTCACCAGGAGGTGTCTAGATTCCACCCGACACGAGCAAACCCAACAAGACATTGACAATGGCAGAACAATGAATGAATGAAGAACCTCATCCTCTACGAAAGGTGCAATAAGGAGGAACCAAGCAAAGACCATCCAATAACTAAGACCGTACATTCCTACGACCCAACTGTGAATGATTACTGACCCACCCGCTCCAGTATATTTCATTAACCAACGAAGACCCTAACCTAAGGTAAAAGTCCAATAATCACCAGCACATGGCAGTTGTTGGTAAATCGCCATAATTGAGCAACGATATCATTACCATAATGGTAAACCCCGAACATTTACATTCTCCATTTTATCTTACCTTGCCTTCCAATTTATTACCATATATTCCAATAACCTAACAACAATAGCATTGCAATTTAGACATTATCATTAACACTTCATTTTAAACGAAGATTAACCTTGCAATTTAAACTCCAT
>SNQJ01S0037639.1:69135-81951 GCA_010110895.2 Picea sitchensis
TCTATGTTCCACATTCCTTTTGCATTTAATTTCCCCTTTTTGTCTAAGTTCTAAATTAGCAAGTTTTGCACATAAACAACAATTAATTTTTTAGATAATTTATTTCTCCTTTAAATTCTAAATTTGATTTTTCTCCATCCCCCTTCTATTAGTGGATTAATTAATTTTTAGACCCCATACCCTATTTAGACCTAAGCTTTAATTTCAACTAGGCTTAGCATTTTTTTAAAGGAAAATTTATAATTAATAAACTTTACTTGTACAACATTTATTTTAAGGCTGACCACGTCAAAATAAAATATTGTTTTCTATGAGCCTAGGTTCATTGACTCACAAGTGTTAAAAAAATCACAACGTTCCCTTCAGGACGCACTACGTGCTCCAAGGGTTCCACTCACCTTTATTCATGTTTCATTTATGCGATGTGCCCTTCAAGATGCACTACGTGCTCCAAGGGTGCCACTCGCCTTTTGAATGATTTTGGTAGCTGTCCAACCCTTGGAGTCAATACTACATCAAGTGAAATTGTGGGAGACTAACAACCTCTAAGAAATAAGGACCCTGCCTTATTGTGTGCCCTTTAGAATATTCGTGAGCGATTGTCTCAGTCTTCCCTCATGACATCGTGGATCTCTCGAACTAGGTAATCATTAACCTACATTTCGAGTCATGATGGGAGTGCTAGTAGGTTGTGGCAGGGTTGCTGCCACACCTCTCCCTCAACATCTCTAGTTGTTGTGCATGGCTCTTTTACTCCTAATGTGAGTCCGATTAGCAAGCAATAATCTGCCTACATCCATCAATGAAACATGTCAACAAACCATAAACAACATCATAATATACCCAGCCATATGTCACATATGTCACATATGCAATAACAAAAATACTAAAACCATATACAGTCCACTCCCTTACTCGATCCAGAGTCCAAGGAGGTCCATCGATGCCATCAACATCCTCAATTTGTCAAGAGTCCTACACACTCATGAGAAACAAGTCAATTATAGCACCCGTCTATACATAAATAGCATAACATAACATCATAATCCACAATCTCATCATCAGAATCCATAAGCAAAGCAGATAATCATATAATGAACCAGATCACTTGCATGTAAGTGTCCTCAAAGATTAAGTCACATTAGGATTGCGCAAGAGCAGGATGTTACATAAATCCATCCAAAACATACCTAATCCAAATATCCATCACCTCCAATCATCCTCCATCAACTTCTTTCATCAAGACACAAAAAACAACATCTACATGTTTTTCTATAAGAGACCTATAGGTTTTCCTCAGGAATTGTTATAGGTCCCTACAAGATGCCACAACAAGTAGAAATTTCAAGAGACAATATTACCACCTTCATCAATCATTCACTTGATTGTTGATTGTGATGTTCTTCAAGTGGTTTGATAATGGAATCTATAAATAACATAAAATAAAAATATTAATAACGCATTTTCATAATTAATAACTATCAAACTCTAAGAAATAATTTTTTAGAGACATACCTCTTTCTATCCCTTATGTATTATCCCTTATTTATTTAAGAGAAGAACATGTACTACAAACCCCCATCCCTGACTTGTTGAGAATAGAGACATTTTTGAATTGTTTTTTCCATATTTTTGTAAAATATGCATATGTAATGAAATAACCTTTTCCTTCGGCACCTTAAACATATTCTCTGTATAAGTTGTAAATTTCACACCTTTAGAAATTATCTAGAATATGTAATGTGTTTCTATCTAGAATACACTCTCGATACCTAGAAAACAAGTCATGCATCCATGGCATTGCATTGTTTGTCAATGGCCCACTATCTTACCCATGATGTGCTTTTGAATAAAATCTGGGATCTTTTTCTAGCCTTGTTTGGATTCTTGATAGATGAATATTACCAATTGAATGAATTTTTCTGAATGTCTTTTTGTAGAGTGAAATATTTCCAATGTCATAATCATAACTTGTCTGTGTACATATCATGTACCCCACTAAACATGAATTATTCATGATTTTATTCATTTAAAACTATGTATTCCTTTTCTCCATGGCATACGTGTATCCTATACCTTTCAAACAATTATTTTGAAAAGATTCACTAGAAATCAAATCAATAATAGAACTTGAGCTTGTGAGCAATTGTTTCCTACACTTTGTATAATTGGAATGATTTGGATTGATATATAAAGCTCTAGTCCTATTCATAATCATGGGCATGGATGCAATTCTTCTTTATATTGTCTCCATTAAGTTTATGGGAATATTATCATTCTCTCTATCAAGAATATCCTCTTCACTGGAAGGAATATCATCCTTATTATAATCATACTTAACATTGTTAGGAAACCCAACAAGACAATGTTGACCACCTTGAATTTATACACATCAATGACTTAGAACTTGATCCTCATTCCTATGATATCATCATATTCATTTCCAATCTCATAATTAAGAGTAATATCAAACTTAGTAGGAAAAATATTACCATCCTNAAACTATGTATTCCTTTTCTCCATGGCATACGTGTATCCTATACCTTTCAAACAATTATTTTGAAAAGATTCACTAGAAATCAAATCAATAATAGAACTTGAGCTTGTGAGCAATTGTTTCCTACACTTTGTATAATTGGAATGATTTGGATTGATATATAAAGCTCTAGTCCTATTCATAATCATGGGCATGGATGCAATTCTTCTTTATATTGTCTCCATTAAGTTTATGGGAATATTATCATTCTCTCTATCAAGAATATCCTCTTCACTGGAAGGAATATCATCCTTATTATAATCATACTTAACATTGTTAGGAAACCCAACAAGACAATGTTGACCACCTTGAATTTATACACATCAATGACTTAGAACTTGATCCTCATTCCTATGATATCATCATATTCATTTCCAATCTCATAATTAAGAGTAATATCAAACTTAGTAGGAAAAATATTACCATCCTAACCAATCACTGAATCTACCATGAAGGCCTTTTGTTATGACCCAAGGGGAGAATATATGGGGCTAAATGTATATGATATGACCCCAAGGGGTGATATATATGGGGATAAATGTGCATGTAATTTGTAAATATATATGCAATAGAGTCATCCTAATAGTAAATGGGCATCATGTGTAGTGTGTGAATAGGTATACATGGAGATCATGTATTCATTATTGTCAAGATGTGAAATGTGATGTATGAATGTATTTGGTTATTTGGAGGAGGTTTTCCTATTCTTTAAGGAGTTATTGTGTAACTTACCTATGTTATCTATCTTGGAGTTGTGATCCATGTTGACATTGTTGTACATGGTGTGTACTTCTATTTTATTCTGATATCTTAAGTATTTGTTCCATAACATTTGGTTTCAGAGCATCGATCCTAGAGTTTTTCTTCTCCAAGAAAGGAATCTTAGAGTTTTTTCTATAATATTTTTTCTGTGATGATTCAGATAGAAAAAATTGGAGGTTATTTATAAGACAGATCAAGGTATATTAGGTACAAATTATATCTTTTGGGTCATTATAATTCAGAATATACAACCTATGGAAGATAGAGTTTTTGACTCATTCAGAAATCAATTTTAAATGAAACACATTAATATTTTTGTTGTAATTTTTTAATGGGATGATTCAAATATAAAAACTTAGAGGTTACTTATCAAACATATAAAGGTATATTTGGTACAAAATTCAACATATAGGTCATTATATTTTCGTAGATATACCCTGTGGAAGATAGGGTTTTTGACTAGTCCTATAACTAGTCTCAAATAGGTGTTCTAAATAAAATAGTCATATATTATTCAAATATGCTCCAAATTCCTTCAAACTAGTTGAATTTGAAAGAGAAAATTCCATAGTATATCTTCTAAAACTTTTAGAATCATGTATTAAATATTGGACATGTGGCATTCTGTACAAATTTACTCTCTAGAAAAGGAAAACAATCAACAAGGTTTGGGAAAGTTACTATAACTTACACTTGGCACATCAAATTTTGGTCAAACCCATGGGATTGCAAAGAAGACATAGAAAAGTACTAAAAGCCAAAACTTCAAACCCAGTGGGGCCGAAATTTCATTAATACATCAGAAGGAAGGTCGACCAGAAGGACAGACTCCAAATCAGGGTTTCAAAGGTATGTTCACTTAAAACTAGCATAAATTTTTATTGGAATGTTTTATTAAGTAGATTCAATAGCCATTGGAAAGAGAAAACACGGAATATTATATTGAAACAAGGACTATAACTATTTTAGATCATTATTCCTAATATATTGAAGTTTTAATTTAAAGGTTTGGGATTAGACCTCAATTAAGAATCTATGGCAATACCTCTGGGTGAAATCACGGAGGTGGGTAACACTTTCGTGACAATCTGATCTCCAAAATTTCGAAAAACATTGTTTCGGCCGAATTAATATACTTTTTCGTCCGAAAGATATTTTTTTCGGCCGAACTATTTTTCGATAGAACCCTGGAACATCAAATTGAACGATACAGTGATGACACCCTCGATTTTTGTGTAGAAATTTAGTCGGACATATTTTTTCCATCCGGAAATATGTTTTTGGCCGAAAGATATTTAGGCCGAAAACTTATTTCAGACGAACTATTCTTTCGGCTGAAAGAATTTTTCGGCCGAAATGTTCTTTCGGCAGAAAAATTGTTTATATATTAACCGCGTAACTGATGCAGACACGCTGACTATGTCCGCTCATAGGATCGTTCAATCACTTTCCTGAGCTGAATTATCTCTTTCGATTCCTTACTGGAATCTCTGTTAAAAACCCAATCCACAGGTCCTTCCTTTTCCCTCACAGCCCCAAACATGACCATGAACAATTTCCCCACAGGAAATGTGATTTCGGGCTTTGGGGTTTTCTAATTCCCGATGACAAGAATCCCCTGTCTTCTCGACCTCCCGAACGCCAAATCTCTGAAATACCAAAATACCTTTTTCGGCGACTAGCCCTGAGGCTAAGTCTTGGCCCACACGAACACTACACATAAAACCATGGCTCTATTTTCGGGGTCGCGCAACCCAAGCCCTCAACCTCTCGTCCACTGGACCCTCGAAATGCCAATCCATGAAACGTCGATGCGTCGAAATGCTTTAATATCCTTTAGCCCCATGGCTATCTCCTAGTCCATGTGACCACTATTCCATATGACCGTAGTCCTATGTCTTTTGCGATTTCAGGCTTTCAAATGCTGAAACGCATGGACACTTTGTCCTCAGGATTCCCGATCCTCCAAATCTCGATTTCCCGAAATGGCTTCCCTTTCGGGATTTTCCCTAAAAGTCTAGATTATTGCCATGCGTCCCCTCAAGATGGATGGTCGACATTCATTTCGCAATTTCAGGTTTTCAAACACCGAAATGCCTAGAGGTTTTTTCCCTCGAAAGTCTCAAAGTTTCGATTCCCGACCTCTGATATGATGAAATGACGTCAGCTGGCCCCACAGCGGAGCTTTCCACCTTTTCAGGGTTTCAGACTTTGCGTTTCCTCAATGTGCGTTCTTCTTGTCTTCAGGATTCGCAAAATGCCGAATCCCGAAATGTCAAAATTGCTCTCCTATCGGGATTTTTCCTGAATTCCTGGATTTCCGCCACGCGTCCCCCTATGATGGATGGTCCTCAATAATTTCATGATTTCGCGAAATTAAGTGCCGAAATCTCCCGGCATCTTGTCCCTTTGATCCCCAAAGTTTCGAATTCCGAAATGTCGATGGCTCTCGATCTCTACTACGTTTCCCAACCAATGGATGACTCAGATCTGTTTCGGGGTTTTCAGCCTGGAAATTCCCCAACTCCTGTCCTCAGGACTTCCAATATGACAATTTCCAAAATCTCGATAAGCCAACTCTTTTGGGACTTTCTTCTCTCTGTTCACGAAGGCTTAAACCTCATGTAGCTCCTGTCAGATCCAATGGCTGATGTGTAATTGGACCAAGATCCGACGGTCCAGATCATTCCTCCTGTGCACTCCTCTTGCTCCTTCCTGGACGTGGAAAACCAACGGTCCATATCTCTTTCCCAATCTGATCGGATGGCTGCTATGCCTCCTCCTGAGCTTCAGTGCTTTCTTCCTACACTTGGAAGAATTTCAAGTGTCCAAAGGCCTCAACCTTTGCCTTTCCTCTGCGAGCTCCACGAATCCAAGTCCTCGCATGCACTCTCAACGACGTTGTTCCTACTGAGCTTCTTTTCTTGAATCCTTAAAGGATTCTGACTTTTGCGCTCCTACAGAGTCTTCACATACACACAAAGGTGTTATCCGTCCTGAGCTTTCCTGTAGCTTCAACCTCCAAGGAAACTCATCCTTTTTCCTTTCTCCCTCAAATGGAGAATTGGGATGCCCTCCTAGATATCCTTCACTCAAGCAACCTCCTGCTGAGACTTTCAGGGTGTTCAAAAACCCTGTGAAGGTCCTTCTCCTTAGACTCTTCTTCAAATTCAGAACTCAAAGAGTTCTTTTCTCCTGTGCCTATCTACACACCTACTCAATGCCCACCTGGCAGAGTATCTTCTTATAGAACGTCCAATAGTTCTGTCCTCTTCTGTGCACCCTTTGTACCTGCTCAATGCCTTCCTGGAAGAGCTCTCAGAATCCTTAGTGACTATGGTTCTCCTGTCTGAACTCACAGCAGAGTTCTTCTCAATGCATCACTATGCATGTGCTCAATGCCCACTTGGCAGAGCTTCATAGAACTCAAAGAGAGTTTATGTCTGCAACTGTGTTCTTCTCCATAGACTTGCCTCCTGAGGTATTCAACAACCTCACAGTTCTTTCTTCCGAGTTGTTGATTTTGACTTTTGTGCCCACCTAGCACGCCTCTTTCTGACTCCACAAAGTTCAGAAATGCACCCTTTGTGCACGACTATCAGAACCCACAACATTCTGTGACACCCTCCTGGTGTGAAGACTCAAATGCTTCTCAAGATTGAAGCCAAAACAACTCCTGCAAATCCATAAACATAACATACATTCACATCATATGAAGAACACTCACAGATATTCATTTAACACGGAAGTGTGCAGGAAAAACTGTTGTTCGTATTAAAATGGAAAATGCCTGTTTGTACAAGGTGTTCCTGAGCGCGGCCTGTAACAAGGTCTCGGCTCCTTCTCTTCTTCTCTCTACTCGCAGACCCTCTACCCTCTGATACAATTACCATCATAAGATATTTTACATGAGGAGTCTCTTAGAGCGCTTCCCTCCAATCTACCTACCCTATTCAATTACATTGAATGGGTTGTCTAGTCCACCATCTGGATCTATATCTTAGCCTTACAAACATTAAAGGCCTACCTACTCTAATGCCTACACAAAGGCATGCTCCATGGCTCAACAGCCTAAAACATTAATTACATTCAATTTCAAAATTGAAGATGAGGGTTGTGCCTCTCTTCATCCTTGAATGCATGCACTGACGTGGCTGGCTGACTGACGTGGAGAGATGCTCCTGCATCATACTCCTCAGCTGCAAAATTCATGAGCTCCTTCTCATGAGCTTCCCATCTCAGCTTTTTGAAATCCTCCTGGATCCCAAACAAATTTCTGAAGCCTCCTTGCCCCATCTCTCTACTACTGCTACTTTTGCTTCTGTTGTTGCGTTGTTGCTTCCTTTCTACCCAGCTTCTCCTTGATGGAAGTCTCTGCTGACTCTACCATCAGCCTTCTAATGTCTTCTACCACCTCATCCAGCTGTTGAAATGGCTGGCCCTGTTCATGCAGTCTCCTCAGCTGCATTTTCTTTCTGCAGATGGGCAGATCATCATGATCTCCCATGTCATCCTCTTCATCTTCTTTCAACCTCACCTATTGGATGTGTATGCCCTGCACTATTACCCTTCTCTCCAAGGCTTTAATCTGTTCATACAGATCAGCCAAACTAATGTTGTCTGCTTCTTCTTCTTCTTCTACAAACTCCTAGGTTGCAGTCTTTTCAGTCTCCTGGCTGAAAATATTGAGCCAGTCCTCAGAATGCTCATTTTTTTCTTCTACCTGGGCAGTCTCAAACACCTACTCCAATTCTTCTTTCCTGACAGTCTTAGTTGGTTGCCTTTCTTCTGCTGTTGCTACATCTGCAACATAGATTTTTTCCTCCTCTTGGGCAATTGGTAGGAATATCTGAATTCCCCCAATCATTAGAAGATTTCTCCAATCTTCCCCTTCTGTCAGCTGCATATGCTGATCCAGCCCCATCTCTGAGCTCATCTGCTCTATCAGCTCCTCAGGCTGATCTAAACTCACCTACTCATCCCTGTCCACCTGGAAATATGGGATTTCCCTACTGCTTCCCTGACAGACTATGAGATCAACCGATCCCATCTTCATCAGCACCCCTTGCTGAATTGAACTCACCTCCGAGTCCATGAGACTTTCAAACAGTATTGTATTCTTATCTTTGTCGTCCTGGCAATTTAAGATGCTTCCACTGCCCTTCTGGCAGTCTCTGAGATCCCGTAGTGACCTCATTTCATTGCCCAGCTGGCAATGTGAAATTCCTTGGCTGTCCTCCTGACAGTCCATGAGATCTTCAGCTAATCTCAACTCCTTTCCCACCTGACAATTTGGAATTTCCTATTTTCCCTCCTGGTAGTTCTTGAGATCTTCAACCGATCTCCATTCTCCAGCACCCTTGTCGAGAATTCTCCCAGTCTCTGGTTCACACATCTGAACCATTTCCTCAAGTCCGTCGAGGTTTTCAGCATGCCTCAACCATCCTCTTGACATCCTATGTTGTCTTCTATTCATCAACTCGTTGACTGGCCATTTTACATTCAGCTTCCTCATGGGCCATTCATATACCCATCTCGACTTGGCTTTCTGCTACATCTACAATGCAAGCTTTTCCATTCTTGCCCTGATGTTGGCAAGTTCTTTCCCCCTTTTGGCTTTGCTCATCAGCTCTGGGATTTTCCTTCCAGCATATCTACGGCCTTCAGTAGTCATATCGTTGTCTCTGTCTTCTCTCCTGGAAAACCTACCACTCACTTGCAAGCCATCACTTATAGAGTCTTCAACACTCTATCTCCTTTTGTCTTCTCCCTCTGCTTGAAATATACAAACAGAGTTCTCACTCTGATACCACTTGATGTGTATCAGAGTGCTCTTTCGCCTCCATATTCCCTTGCCTCAAATCTACAGACAAGATTCAAAGCTCTGATACCAAATTTATGTGTGTATCAAAGTGCTCTCCTTCTCTGGCTTCCCTTGTCTAAAATATACAAGAAAGAATCAGGATTTGATACCAAATTGAAGCAGACATGCCGACTACGTCCGCTCACAGGATCGTTCAATCACTTTCCTGAGCTGAATTAGCTCTTTCGATTCCGTACTGGAATCTCTGTTAAAAACCCGATCCACAGGTCCTTCCTTTTCCCTCATGGCCTCGAACATGACAATGAACAATTTCCCCACAGGAAATGTGATTTCGGGCTTCAGGGTTTTCTAATTCCCAATGACAAGAATCCCCTGTCTTCTCGACCTGCCGAATGTCGAATCTCTGAAATACCGAAATACCTTTTTCGGGGACTAGCCCTGAGGCTAAGTCTTGGCCCACACGACCACTACACATAAAACCACGGCTCTATTTTCAAGGTCGCACAACCCAAGCGCTCAACCTCTCATCCACTAGACCCCCGAAATGTCGATCCACGAAACGTCGATGCGTCAAAATGCTTTAATATCCTTTAGCCCCATGGCTATCTCCTAGTCCATGTGACCACTATTCTATATGACCGCAGTCCTATGTATTTCACGATTTCGGGCTTTCAAATGCCGAAACGCATGGACACATTGTCCTCAGGATTCCCGATCCTCCAAATCCCGATTTCCCGAAATGGCTTCCCTTTCAAGATTTTACCCAGAAATCTAGATTATTACCACGCATACCCTCAAGATGGATGGTCCACATTCATTTCACAATTTCAGGTTTTCAAAAACCGAAATGCCTAGGGGTTTTTTCCCTCGAAACTCCCGAAGTTCCAATTCCCGACCTCTGATATGATGAAATGACGTCAGCTGGCCCCACAGCGTAGCTTTCCACCTTGTTGGGGTTTCAGACTTCGTGTTTTCGAAATTTGCATTCTTCTTGTCTTCAGGATTCACGAAATGTCGAATCCCGAAATGCCGAAATGGCTCTCCTATCGGGATTTTTCCCGAATTCCTGGATTTTCGCCAGGCATCCCCCTATGATGGACGGTCCTGAATCATTTCGTGATTTCATGAAATTAAGTGCTGAAATGTCTTGGTATCTTGTCCCTTTGATCCCCGAAGTTTCGAACTCTGAAATGTCGATGGCTCCCGATCTCCACCACATGTCCCAACCAATGGACGACTCAAATCTATTTCATGGTTTTCAGCCTGGAAATTCCTGAACTCCTGTCCTCAAGACTTTCAATATCCCGATTTCTGAAATCCCGATAAGCCAACTCTTTTGGGACTTTCTTCTCCCTATTCACGAAGGCTTAAACCTCATGCAGCTCTTGTCAGATCCAACGGCTGACAGGTAATTGGACCAAGATCCGACGGTCCAGATCGTTCCTCCTGCGTGCTCCTCTTGCTCCTTCCTGGACATGGAAAACCAACAGTCCAAATCTCTTTCCCAATCTGATCGGACGGCTGCTATGCCTCCTCCTGAGCTTCAGCGCTTTCTTCCTACACTTGGAAGAATTCCAAGTGTCCAAAGGCCTCAACCTTTGCCTTTCCTCTGCGAGCTCCACGAATCTAAGATCCCTACTCTAATGCCTACACAAAGGCATGCTCCATGGCTCAACAACCTACAACATTAATTACATTCAAATTCAAAATTGAAGATGAGGGTTGCGCCTCTCTTCATCCTTGAATGCATGCCCTGACGTGGCTAGCTGGCTGGCTGATTGACGTGGAGAGATGCTCCTGCTTCAACAACGTAATTGTAACGTTTTTCCTAGCTCTTCCCAAGAGAGTGATTGTGAGTGATTGTGAGCGATTGTTGTGTTGGAACAGATATTGTGTTGGCACGGTTGTTGTGTTGGCGGGCACTCCTGCGAGCAGTCAGGCTATTGTGTTTGTGGGCGGGCGGGTGGGCCGAGCTTTAGGTAAGCCCATGTTTAGATTACTGTCAATTTCCATCCGTGTTTCCATGTTCCATAATGTTGTTTCTTTATGACGTTATCCACATGTTTCTTAGTTTAATATAGTTTTTGTTTCTCCATTACTGTAGTTGTAGACTAGTACCCTAGTTTAGTTCTAGTTTAGTACCCTATCTTTTTATAGTAGTGTTGTTCGACTCTTTTCAAACTCCCGAGTCTCGCCAAGTCACCGCTAAAAAGAGTCACCCCTAGAGACTCTTCAATCATACTCTCCATTCACCAGACTCCTCTGAAACTGACCATATCATTCACAGAGTATTTTTTTCTCTCTACTAGAGTCTTCCTGAGTTATAGGCCATACCAGTCTTAAAAGAGTCTGAGTCTTACAACATTTATTTGTAGTATAAGACAACAAAAATATTAATATTAGTGTTAAAATCAAAAATCAAGAAACAAGAAAAAAACGTTCAATTGCATTTGCATGAGTTTACGATTTTTATAAGCATGAACCAAGCCCTCTATATGACTCCAGAATATTCAACTATAAGCAAAACCTGTGGGGACTTGAAGTAAAAAGAAGTCTATTTAAGCTTGCATTATTGTACCATTAGGAAAGCACATAACAAAGTTTTATATCATGTTCTACTTCTATGTTAATCTGTTCATTTTGTGTGATACTGCTACGGAAAGATCTTCCAATAATTTAACTTGCTTTCATTTAATTTAATTTAACTTTCTTTCATTTAATTTAACTTGCTTTCAGGTAAGTCACGATTCACTAGACTGTGACTTGGCTGCAGGGGCCAGCCCTGTGGCCAAGCAATAGGCACGTCAAGGCTAAATAGTGTGCCCCAAACCTTTAAATTTCATTTTTATTTATAATTTATTTTTAACTGTAATTTCTAAATTTTAAATTTAATTTATATGTCATGCTTGCAGTCTGTAATTTTAAATTGTAATTGTAATTGTAATTTTTTGTTTTTTATTTTTATTTTTATTTTAAATTTAAATTTTAAATTATATGGTGGCCTCTAGAGCCAAGCTATGGGCATGCCAAGGATGAATAGTGTGGTGTTGTATACCCTAGTAAACCGATTTAACAACAAAATTATTCAAATCTCATTTGGGTTGTGTGTTGTCCTAAAACTAGGCAGAGAAGATAGGTGACCAAGGCCATTGTGTGTCTATCCTATTTTGAAATGTCGGAAATGTTTTCAAATCTTGATATCACCTAGCCAAATTAATTGTGCCTTGTATATTAGTAGTTTTCCACTTAATCTAATTAATTTGAAAAGTTTCAACTAATTTCTTAATTTATTATTAATCTACAGTTAGTTGAACTAAATCAGCTAAAAATATATATAGATATGAGTAATTGTTTGATCACTTTTCGAACTATTTGATGAACTTGTGATTAGTTTGTGCAATTGTTCCAAAGATTACATTCTGATTATAAAAGTGTTATAAAATTATGTGCATAAATGTGTTATATAGTTTGGTACAGGTAGAAGAAATCTTTATGTTTATATTTATGTTTATTTTAAATTTGTTAAAATTAGTATTTAGATTTTACATTTGGTATGTGCGCATTTGTTTTTGTCCAGTTTAGATTTAAAGACAATATTTTATTTGACCACATAATTTATTAAGTGGTTCAACTCAAATAAATTTATGCATAGAAATATTTTTTGTTCTTTATGTGATATTCAAATATTATCCGA
>SNQJ01S0037639.1:81961-100230 GCA_010110895.2 Picea sitchensis
TATGGATTTAGTTAATTTGATATAGACATTTAACAATCAAATATTAAGTTTTTAAATTTGATATAGATAATCAAATATTTGTTTTTCTCTGCATAGATAATCTCTTATTAAAATTGGATGTGAGTTGGTCATGGGGGGGCAGCCCTATGGCCAAGTCGTGGGCATGCCCATGGCTTGGCCACATGGTTGGCTTCCTGTGGCCAACTCACAGTCATTTCGAACGTTTCGTATTTTATAAAAATTTCATAAAAATTTCAAATTGTCCAACTTTTTATTTCAAACATTTTGTATTTTATAAAAAATTCAAATCTTTAGGAATTCAATTTATAAATCCATTTTTTCATATGTAATATTAGAGTACCATAAGTTTCTTACAATGTTTCTGTAACATCCCACTCTTGCACACACTGAGAAAACTTATTCTTTGAGGACACTTGCTTGCAAGTGATCCAGGTTATTATACCATTGATCGTTGATTATTATTATGAGGCAGTATGGATGTGATTACATGTTATTTTGTTGTATTTACTTAGATAGGTGCTATTGAATCGGTTCTCCTGAGTGTGCAAGAATTGGACCTCGAGGATGTTGAGGCATCGATGAAACCCTTAGACTCCAGATCGAGTCAAGGAGTGGACTATTGAGGTTTTGATTGTTGTATATATATGACATATGTGCATCCGATTAGATGCTATGATTATTGATTTTGTTCTTACATGATTCGTTGATGATGCAAGCTGACGATATCTTGCCAACCAGACTGACATGTGGAGTAGAGGTGTCACGCACGAATACCAGATATGTTGAGGGAGAGGTGTGGACAACATCCCTGCCACAGCCTACTAGCACTCCCACTGTGGCTCGAACTATAGATTAACAATTACCTAGTTTGAGAAGACCCACAATGTCATGATGGAAGACTACGACAATCGCTCACGATGATTCTAAGGGGCGCACAATAAGGCAAGGGCCTTATTCCTTAGAGGCCCTTAGTCTCCCACAAGATCACCTGACGGAGTATTGACTCCAGTGGTTTTTGATATCTACCAAGTCAGTCAAGAGGTGAGTGGCACCCTTGGATCACGTAGTGCGTCCTGAAGGGCACGTCATGCAAGAAAAATGGAAAGAGACAAGTGGCACCCTTGGAGCACATAGTGCGTCCTGAAGGGCACGTCGTGCAAGAAAAATGGAAAGAGGCAAGTGGCATCCTTGGAGCACATAGTGCGTCCTTAAGGGCACATCGCGCAAGAGAAATAGAATGAGGTGAGTGGCACCCTTGGAGCACCTAGTGCTTCCTGAAGGGCGCGTCGCATTGTTAACTAATAAGTGAATAAACCTAGATGGCCTTAGAACAAATGATGTGATGAGAAAGTTTTAAAAATAATTTTTTTTTCCCTAATTAAAATGTTGCGTAGCCTCGAAAATTAAAATCTAGGTCTAAAGTAATACTTGTGGTAAAAAAATAAAAATAATAATAATCATTTTTAAACATGTGACAAAAAGGGGGTAAGAAACTCGATTAAATTATTAAAATCAAATTACTTTGGGGGATTAAATTTTTAAAAAAGTGGGGAATTGATTGTTTTGTTACATATGCTAATTAAAAAATTCTTAATTAAAAAGTAAAAGGGGAAAGGGGTAATTTCCTACACTTGCTAATTTGAGTTTTAGATTAAAAGGGAAAGAGGGAAATTTAAAAGAATTGGGAAATTAAGGGAAAAAAGGGGAAACATAAAGAGAAAGGGAAACATAAGGAAAAGGTAGAATGACTAACTTAGTAAGGTATCTTGTCATTAAGAACTTTCTAAATTGAACTCAACTAGTAAATTAGTAAGGGGGGTAGGTCATTAAAATGTGTAAGGGAATATGAGGACACCTAGGAGCGATTCTAGGAATTCTTTTAGGTGGGTGAGGGAAATAGGAGTAATTAAATAATTAATGAAATTAATTTCTGGTGCAACGAAGGGGATGGGCGACACATGTACGGGGAGGATTTTTCTAAATTAAATTTTTGAACAATAAATTAAATGGAAAATTTCGAAAGAAAATGACTTATAAACTCTATATAAAGGAGGGAGGAGGAGGAGGATGGATCTCTTCTTTTATGCGTAACATTACGCTGCAGAATTTTTTACTTGATTGACTTATCATGTGAGAGTTGGGATACCTAGCTCGGTGAGGAGTGGTAACTCAGCCTTGTGAGGCGAGCTGGGAGCTAGTTGTTCTTTGGTTTGGTGTGGGTGGCCCCTTTGCGGCTCGGGGGGATAAGGGGAGGTACCGGTGAAGTCTCATTGGTCATCAAGCGGGAGCTACATGGAGCGCGCGGGACAACGACTCAGAGCAGACGACTTGGGCTATGGCATGCTTACTTTTATTCTACATAGTGGATTTTTATTGACCTTACGCTTTCAATTCTGTACTTTTAACTGTGTAAATAAGGTGTTGGACTTAACATTTTAATTGAGAACTTAATTTTTCCCATAGCCTTAAGCTCATTGCTTGACTTGATTCCCTTGGCATTCGATCCTTGAATGTTGTGATTGTCCTACTGGTTTTATTGATTTGTTGTGAAGAGTTGTGATTTTTACTTTCCTCATCCCTAGTTCGTCAATCTACGCCTGAGCAGTCAGCCAGGAGCCGAATCGACAGTCGTCACTTTGGTGCATAGCGACCTATAGATTTTAATGCACTTCTTTTCTTTGTGTGGATGATGAGTGAAGGTTGTTTTTCCAACCGTCTACCCCTACTTATTGATCCTAGTTGATTAAATGTCTTGCGCCTTCTTGCGTTTGGATACCTCGGTGTATTGTTCATCTTCGATCTCTGCGATTTCCATGACCTCATTTCTTATTATTGGACTGTGTTTTAATCTTTTATTACCGTGTGATGGTCGAATGATATTACTCTTACTACTCTATTCTTCCCCTGCGTTTTACCTACGTCTTGATGGATGAATTACCTTATCTCTTTACTCTAAAATTTTATTCCTTACCATTGGTGAATTTTCGCTATGCAATTTAATACATCGACTGTAAAAATAAATTATGCAATTTCATTATGTCTTAAGGCGAACTTACCTTGCGTTGTGACCCATCTGGCCAATGATTTTCGTATGCATGTTAATCGGGTTTAAGGGCAATTTTTTCTCTGGATCTTCATACACCTGGCATGTGTTTATTAACTGCAATGTATGTTACAATTAGGCAATTTTACTCAGCTAAAATTGTGTGTTAAAATTCAGCAAACTATTGTTGATGGTAAAACTCATCCTTATTTTTATTGATGAACCTAGCCAGCGTGAGGTTAACTCATCTTTTTTTTTTCCTTTACCTGACCTTGAATTGGTGAAAAACCACAGTAAATTTGTGTGCCTGGGCATTATGTTGTTAATGTCAGAGCGTCCATAGTGATAAACCACGACATTTTTCTTGTTTATCTGGGTTCTAAAGTGGTAATTATAACTGTGTTTTCCTTGTCTATGGTTTTTACCCAGGTCTCCATCAAATCCCTTATCCTTTATCGTAGAACTTGTCTAATGATTTCGTTGATTACCCTGTGTGTTTTTTTAACCTTAAACCAATAGTCAATTCATACTATCAGGGCAGTGAACCTTATCGAATTGCATTTTTAGCCGACTGAGTATTTGATCCTATTTGTGTTTCCACATGGAGGGTGAGTCCACATTTTTCTTTCTTATATATCGCACTCCTATAAATGCATTCAACCATTTAATTGCTACCATGGCAAATTTCGCTATCTCAGCGAATTGACCTCTGTTGTGTCTTAGCGATTCTACTAAGTTAACACAACAATGGTATTTAATAATGGATTTCACCACACCCATGCATTAACTGGCTATCATTATTATTTTCTACCTTGCAAAAATTTCACACAGCCTTATTACAATGGGCAGTGATTCCCATGGCATCACTTGACAACATTCTCCCTTCTTCCACTCTGCATGTACACGCACAAGGATAACGTTTTAATACCCATTCTTTTAATATAGCATTTAAAGTAGAGTCTAAAATATAACACCTTATTATGGTGTTTTAAATAGCTGATTAATACATTGGGTCATTGATTCTGTAATATCTCACTCTTGTGTGCACTAAGCAAACTTATTCTTTGAGGACACTTTCTTGCAAGTGATCCAAATTATTATACTATTGGGCATTTGATTATGATTGTGAGGCGTTATGGATTGATGACATGTTATTTTTTTGTATTGACATCGACATGTGCTATTGACTCGGTTTTCTTGAGTGTGCAAGATTTTGGACCTCGAGAATGCAGAGGCATCAATGAAACCCCTTGGACTTCGGATCGAGTCAGGGAGTGGACTATTGGGGTTTGATTGTAGTATATATGACATTTGTGCATATGATTAGATGATATGATTATGGATATTATTTCTGACATGATTCGTTGATGATGCAGACTGACGATAGCTTGCCGACAAGACTCACATGTGGAGTAGAGGGGTCACACATGACTGTTAGAGATGTTGAGGGAGAGGGGTGGACAAAAGCCCTACCACAGCCTACTAGCACTGTTATTGTGGCTCAAATTGTAGGTTAATGACTACCTAGTTCGAGAACACCCATGATGTCGTGAGGGAAGACTGTGACAATCACTCACGATGATTCTAAGGGGTGCGCAATAAGGTAGGGGCCTTATTCCTTAGAGGCCCTTAGTCTCCCATAGGATCACCTAGCAGAGTATTGACTCCAGGGGTTTTTTATTTCTACCAAGTCAGTCAAGAGGCAAGTGGAACCCTTGAAGCACGTAGTGCATCCTGAAGGGCACATCGCGCAAGAAAAATGCAAAGAGGTGAGTGGCACCCTTGGAGTACGTAGTGCGTCCTGAAGAGCAAGTCACGCAAGAAAAACGAAAGGAGGTGAGTGGCACCCTTGGAGCATGTAGTGCATCCTGAAGGGCACATCGTGCAAGGGAAACAAAATGAGGCGAGTGGCACCTTGGAGCACCTAGTGCATCCTGAAGGGGACATCGCGTTGTTAAATAATGAATGAATAAACCTAGATGGCCTTAGGACGAATAACGTGTTAAGAAAGATTTAAGACAATTCCCCTAATAAAATGTCGCCCAACCTAGGAAAATAAAGCCTATGTCTAAGCGATACTTGTGATAAAAAAAAATATCTATTTACATAAAAATAAAAAAATAAATAATAATGATAATCATCATTAGTCATGTGACGAGAAGGGGGTAAGTAATTTAATTAATTTATAAAAATCTTTTGGGGGATAAAATTTAAAAGGGGGAAATAATTGTTTTATCACATATGCTGATTAAAATTTATTAATTAAAAATAAAAAGGGGAAAAAGTTAATTTTCTATACCTGGCAATTTTGAGTTATAAATAAAAAGGGAAAGAGGGAAATATAAAAGAATCGGGAAACTAGGAAAACGATGGAAGCATAAGCAGAAAGGGGAAACACAAGGAAAAAGCGGGAAGAATAACTTAGCAAGGTATCTAGCAGTTAAGAACTTTCTAAATTAAACTCAACTAGTAAATTAGTAAGGGGGGAAGTCATTAAAACTTGTAAGGAAATATGGGGACACCTAGGAGCGATTCTAGGAGTGCCTTTAGGTGTGTTGGCATGTTTTACAGATAGGGTATACTTGTCATTGATGGCAAGAACAGCAACGATGATGACTTGAGTACAGGAAGGATGTGCCAGGTGGCCACCAGAAGTATTTTGGAAAGATGATGTAGAGCTAGCTCGAAAAGATCAGAATATGCAGCGATGGATCTCATTGAGATTTCCCAATGAACGTCAGATCTAAGCCCGTAGTTCGACTAGCGTTGGATCCAGGAAAATCTGCACGCTCTTTAACGACCAAGGTGAAATGCGCAACCCCGAAAAATCCGAAACATGCACCTCAACAAAGACTCCATTTCGAAGTTTCAGTTACCAGGAGATGGAGAAATCAAGAGTCTAAACTCTCCAACACAGAAGTCCCGAAATGCCGAAATGCAAAATCCCGAAAACCCGAGACAGGCGCATCACTCGAAGTAATGGATACTGGGATTTCGGTTACCAGGAGATGGAGTGACAATGAATCTTCGTCATCAGGAGTCCCGAAATGCCGAAATGCGAAAACCTGGAGAAAGCTCAACACTCGGAATGTTGAATACTGGGATTTCGGTTACCGGGAGATGGAGCAACAAGGATCCTTCGTCATCAAGAGTCCAGAGGTGCCGAAAAGCGAAACGCCGAAAGTCCAGAAGCAGGAACATCACACTAGGATTTTAGATACCGAGAAATGGAGAAGTCATAGACTCTCATCATCTTGAGTCTCGAAGTGCCGAAATATGAAATCCTGAAACAGACACATCAACAAACCACATCGACAAACCACGTCAGCTAAGAACATGTGGCACAATCAGGCAATGACAAGTGTCAATATGATTCAACATTTTCGGCACATGTAAGTCATGAATCAGAGTGACACGTGGCAGGTATTCGACACATGTCAATCCATGTGTGATGTCAACAGGTTTAGATCACATCGGAACTTTCTATTTCGGGGTTTTACACAGCAAGCAAAAACTCCACCATCACGATGTCTCGAACTCCGAAATGCCAAAAGAGGCAATTTTGAGTCTCGAAATACTCGAAGGGAAAAACGTCGAAATCCCATCAGCCATCCATCTCAGTGGGTTATGTGAACCGTCCGATCACTTTGGAGATTTTGTGATCATGAATTTGATAATCTTGGAAGTCACGATGACTCGAAAGGGAAAAATGCCAAAATCACGAAACCCTAAGTAGCGAAATGATAAAGACTTCATACCGGAGTTTCGGCTACCGGGAGGTTGAGAGGTCAAGAGTCGGGACACTACATCACAGGAGTCCCGAAATCGTGAAACCCGAAGTCGCAAAATGCGATTCTCTGAAATTAGAAACTCTGGAGTACCGGACAGGTGACCCGACTCCATTTCGAAGTTTCAGATACCAGAACTTGGAGGTGTCAAGAACACTTCACCACAAGAACGCCGAAGTGCCAAAATGAAAAATCATGAAAAGCACTTTATGGTTAAGCGCTTGGTCTTGGCCAAGGTCATATTGAGGAAGGAGCTAGTCCATGTTAAACCCCATTTCGGGGATCGAGAGTTGGAGGAGTCAAGGGACTGACTGGAGAATCCCTGAAATAAGAAATTGTGAAATGAAGTTTCAAACTAACCGATGGTCACCGCCTGTGGTCACATAAGTGGATTATGGGGGAAGGAGCTAGCGCAGACAAGCTCCTTTTCAGAGTTTCGGGGATCACGACTGGGAGTGTCGAGACACTTGGTCACACGAATGTCGAATTGTTGAATATTGAAATGCCAAAATGAATGCAAGATCCCGTGGAGCCAATCCAACGGTGCAGGTGAATTTGGGCATGATCGGAGGGCTAATATTGTTCCTTGCAGTGTAACTGCTAGAAACCACTGACGGTTTCTACAAGAGGACTCGAAGACACTTCGGAGTGTTTGACAGAGAAGGCGAAGAGTATCAAGGGATTTGCCAGTAGAACAAAGATTGTTCGTGGAAGCGATTGACAGCTGGATGAGCATTGGAGTCTGTAACTGAAGAAAAAAGTATAATCTCAACATGACATCCAATGATGTTGAACACATGGAAAAACTGTCAGAGAAGCTGAAGGGTTACCATGATGATGAGATAGAGCACTCGAGATGTGGAAGAGATCAACGCAGTGTGAGTAGGCAAAGGATTGTACACATTGCATGCACAAGGTGCACAAAAGCTATTAATACACAGTACAAAGAAGAGATGGGTTTTTTGTTGTTGTGAGGAGTGATGAATGTAAAAAGAAGGAGGTGGAGTGCAACAACTAAAATGCATAAGGTGCATTGAAAGAGGAATGGCACACATAGTACAAAAGATTGAAGAACAGAAAGGTCAAGTGATGTGTACAGGATGACAGTGAGACAAACAGAGCAGCGAAATCTTGCAAAACAGTGATGAAACTGGTAAGTTGTTGTTGAACATTATATCACTGTAATAAGTTTCAGTAATTAATATTCATAAACCTGGGTGGTAAGGAGGTTCTAGCGAGGACTGGTGTCCTTAGAGGTTCAAGTGGGTGCTTGAACACAGGGAGTTGTAGCTTCCTTCTAGTTGGTACTAGAGAAACCAGGGAGTTGGTGCTTCCTTCTAGTTGGTGCTAGAGAATCGAGGGAGTTGGTGCTTCCTTCTAGTGGGTGCTAGAGAAAAACAAAGAGTTGGTGCTCTTAGCAAGTTGTATCTTGCAAAACAGAGGTTGTAGCCTCACAATGAGTTGGTGCTCATATGTATGATAATGTAAAGAATGTAAATAATACTTATCATATAAAGAAGAGGAGGTTTTTACCCTGTATGGGTTTCCTCGGGAAAATATATGTCTCTGTGTTTCTCATATATGTAACTAATGCTGAATGTGCCATTGCTTATTTCCCTACATTACTGTGATCATCATTGAGTGCCTTGCAAAGAATTTAAAAGANGGGTGAGGGAAATAGGAGTAATTAATTAATTAATGAAATTGATTCTTGGTGCAATGAAGGGGATGGGTGACACATGTACAGGGAGGATCATTATGAATTAAATTATTGAACAATAAATTAAAAGGGATTTTGGGAAAGTAAATGACTTAGAAAATCTATATAAAGGAGGGAGGAGGAGTATGGATCTCTTCGGTGATGCGTAACGTTACGCTGCAGAATTTTAGTCTTGACTGACTTAGCTTGTGGGAGTTGGGATACCCAGCTCAGTGAAGAGTGGTAGCTCAGCCTTGCAAGGCGAGTTGGGAGCTAGATGTTCACTGGTTCAATGTGTGTGGCCCCTTTGAGGCTTGGGGGGCTAAGGGGGAAGAAGAGTGCCCCTAGCGTTGGCTGGGAGGTACTAGTGAAGTCTCATCAGTCGGTAAGTGGGAGCATCACGAAGCGTGTAGGACAAAAACTTAGAGCGGGCGACTTGGGCTATGGTACGCTTCCTTTATTTCAGTATGGTAGATTATTAGTGTAATTTACGCTTATAGATCTATATATTTGATCGAGAAAAGAAAATTAATGACCTAGCATTTTAATTGATAACTGAATCTCCCCCATAGCCTTAAGTTTGTTGTTGATTGTTCTCCTTGGCTTTAGATCCCTGCCTGTCACGACCGTCCAGAAGTCAGATCGACGGTCATCACTCTGGTTTTAATAGCCCTATAGATCATAATGCCTTGTCTTTCTATGTGACGATGATGAGCGAAGGATGTTTCTACCCTTGTTGATTGTTCTTGGCTGACTGTTTGTCATTGCACCTTCTGGTATTGAGTGATTATGTGTTTTTAACTCTGTGTCTCCTAAAATTTTAACTCTGCGATTTAATTTAACTGAGTGCAAAATTACCTTACATTTTAACACCTCTGGCCCGCGTATTTCCCCGCAATTTATTACTGTTACTGGCGAATGTTCACTCTGCAATTTAATACTTTGACTACTAGTTTCCTTCTCTGCAATCTCAATTTATTCAACCACGATTTACCCCTACGAATTCATGCATATTTTGACTGTGTTATCATGTGTTTGACTCTGCAACTTTTCAACGACCCTTCCCACTGTTTTAATGGAAATATCTGCGATTTTTGGGCAATTTAACCAGCACTTGATTGGTGCTTCTCCTGCGATTTCGTCCTCATTTGACAGTGATTTATTCCCTCTTATTGACTACAATTTCATTAATACATTGACTGCGATTCCCTTACATATTGTCTGCGATTTACATCTACCGACTGAAATTTATACTTTGACTGCAATTTATATGGTGACTATGATTGACATTTATTGCCAGTGATATTTACTTGAGCGAAATTTTTAAATCTTTTCACACTGCTAGTATAATGTCTTTTAATGGAGATTTTATTTGCATCATGTGACAGTAAATTTAATGTACTAGCAGCGAAATTATATTAAGAGATTGCGTTGACCAATTAGCTAAAACAATTATAGATTTATTTTCAGTCATGATATATCATAGCGATATCAAATTCCATTGATGTTAAGAATTTAGCTATACATTTAATACTGTAAATAGACCAGCAATTATCTTTTTTGGTGTAACTCATATAGTTACACTGCAACCTCTCACTACCCACGATTTTACTGCTCAGAACGGTTTTATTATCTCGGACGGATTTTATTATTTGTAACAGTTTTAGCTTTGAGTTGCTTGTTGATTCATTCAAAGCGAATTCATTTTTCTGAGGCGAACCTTAGGATTGGATAAGCGGTTTTAAATTTCTGAAGGACACTCAACACTAACATTGATACACACGTTTCCTTGAGTAACCCAGCGATTCGATGATAAAACCCAGGGATTTTTCCAATGCTAAATCTCAACAAATTTATACTATACGTCCAGCGATTTGTACATTGAATGGAGGGCAGAATGATCTGTGCAACAAAAAAAAATTACTGTGTACATAGCGAATTGGACAACAGTTTATTTGGAATGGCGATTTCCCTGGGCACCATAACCTCTATTGTTAGACATATTGATGATTGATGACAACAATTTCATTAATTGCAGCGACCCTTGCTAATCGACGGCTTAACCCTTCTGTTTAGAAAAATTAATTTCCGTGTGTCTATCAGACACCACTATCACATAATTAACGGACATCTTTCGGCATATAAATCTCAGTGACCTCATCGTTGAGCGGCGCTGCGTGTGATGGCTGCCGCTTTTAGATCCCTGGCATTGAAATTATTACTCAGTATGCGTATAATTGCAGTAAAACTGCATTAATTGTGTGTTTATAGAGGCTGGACGTGATATCCTCATTCATAATCGAACCATGATAAACAGCCACCTCACACTTCTGTTAGACAGCCTTAGGTTTTTGTTTTACAACAATCTCACCTTTATTTTATAAGACCGTGTGATCAGACTTTATTGGATAGCCATTTGACAACAATACCCTTTCTGCCAGCTAACCATTAAGGGAGAGCAAGATGATTCAGACAACAAATCATAATTTTCACCATTGGTGTTAGATAGGATACTATGAAAGGGTAGCATTATACCTCTCAGATAGCGAGCATCGTTTACCGTTAGACAATGAATTCAATGGGCGATTTCTTCAAAACACTTGTACCATTTTGGATTCCAGAGCAAACTCATCCTTTGGAAATCACCCTTATAGTTTCAGTTTGAATAGCGATTTAAGACAGCGAATTCCTGTAGTTTCAGATTCAATGGCAATGTCGCTGGTCAATGATGGCTAATTACGAGCAAGGCAGTTACCACTTCGATTAGATTGACCACCGCTTTTCTTTTGATCATTGTTTTAAGGGTGTTTAATGTGTTAATCGCCTCTAATGCTTTGCCTTCCGTCAATATTAAATGTTGATTTTAAGTTTGGGATCATCACCTTATAGCCGCCTCAATTGTTCTCCCAGCCAAGAGTTCTGTAATGAACTTCATATTTACAATAAAAAAAATAAAATTATCTATCTTCTAAAATTTATTAATAGAATAAGGGGTCCTAGCTATATAAATCTGATATCACTTAGTGGTGAAACTCTATAAAAGAACAAGGAAACCTTTCTATAAACTCTATTACACAACTCTTATTACAAATTCCTAGATTTCTACCTTCCACAAGATATCCTCCTTGTATCTTCTTGCTTAATCACAAAAAGAAGGATTATACGGAAAGGTTTCTCATGGCTTTAGCAAATCCTTTTCAACCTTTATTCCTTACTTATATACATATGGGGCCACATTTATAAGTGCAGTCTTATCAATCATACTACACTCGTTTCCTATTTAACAAAGGTTCCATAATCGCACACAAGTCCACTTGTGGTCTTTTCACCCCAGGAAACTTTAACTAGGTATTCATCCATAGTAGTCGTGGGGTCGAGTTTGTACACTAGGCCACTAACATAACTACCCAGTCATAGTTAATTAATGGTTCTTGGAACCGGTGGTTGGTTATAAGGAAATATTAAGTCCAAAAGCCAGTGGGAATATGACAACTAGAACTAAACTACAGTCTTAAGCTAACATAGGGGTGTGAAAGGGACTTACCATTCGTTGAGTCGTGAGGGTGTTAGATCCCATCAACCTTAAATGGAAGGAATGGTTCACTGTCATGACAGTTAAGACTATGTAACTCCATTAAAGGCAGACCTGTGAGTTCCCTTGTAATTATCAGGCTCTACACCCCAGGTGTCAAATCGACTTTGTCATTGTCACATGGCTAACCGTCCTCCACACTCCTTGACATTTACTACGAGACGTCAATGCTTCGCTTAGGGTTGGAGTAGGTTCACAGTTTGGTCGATGTTGAGTATTCTGTGAAGCGGCTCTGTGTAACGAAATTTTTTTGAGGTGAAGTCTACTGTCGTGGAGGTCTCTTCATGGTTGCAACGGTCGGCATGCTCCGCCTTCCTGGTAAGTTTTTCCTTAGTCATTCTACCTAGATTGGTTAAATAAGATGATGCATTTTCGAAAAACATTGAGTAACAGTTTCCATCATTCGGAAATCCCGTCATGTTTGTTATCTCTCTGTTGAGTTCTCACTTCCATGTACTCCCTTGTATACCTCGGAGTCATCCTACATCCTGGAGGAGTGACTGATTTTATTAAGGTTTTTAGATGTATCTCTTCAGTTAGGGAGAGGGAAAAAGAGCCTCACTTACTCGAAATTGGGATCCTGGGGTTTTAAAGGAAATAAAATCCCTATCGTAGACCGGGGATTCTTAGCCGAAAAAGTCATGAGTCTTGGTAATAAACCCTGCTACGTGTTTGTTTGCTTGACTAGTACAGGGGAGACCTTGCTTCCAAAGTAACCAACTGGCTTACTCGGCATTCATCCGCTTTTTGTTCTTTCATCTTCCAAAGGATCATTGTCTACCGAAAGAAAAAGAAACTAGAACCTGACTACGTTGAAAAATTGACTTATACCTTTCTGTGCAGTTTAGTGTTCGGGTAACCTAGGCACACCTAGTTAGGTGTACTCCAGGTTAAAAGGAATATTTAGACTCTGTTTACACTTAAGATTTTATATGTCGTTCATGTATGCAAGGGACTTAGTATATTCGACTATTGTATTTTCATTATCTGCAATATTGTGTAAATATTTTTCCTTAGGTTATTTAAATCGTTTCAAGAATGGAAACGTATCACTAACGATGGGCCTTGTTTGATGCAAGGGTACCCATTAGTGTATTGTTGCACCCTTCACCCTCGGCCCTAGACGTCTATCTAGACGGGAAATGATAAGGACAAGGAAGATAATGTGAATCGCAACTCGAAAGATAAGCAATGATTTGTCAATAACACATTTCTCTTTGTTGGTGCACTTCTTAATATATATTTTGTATATAAATTAGTAATCTTCATATGATGGTTCCCCCAGGTTGTTGTATACGCCATGGCCCAGAGGTTCATATGCACGCATGGTGCAATAGGTATTTGAGTTCCCTTCTACACCCTTCTGGGTTCGAACAGTCCCGGTTGCAAGTTTAAAAATAGTCATTCTATATAGTTTCCTCAGTTTTCCTACTTGTTCGGAAAGGAAAAAGAAATCCCCATTCTAACTTTAAAGTTTGGGTTTGGTTATGACAGTATGATTCTTGCAACGAATCACCTACAGGATTACCCTGTACATTTAAAGTATAGAACTGACTATGGAGTTAAGTCGGTTCCCCTTATCATTCAGATTTCACCCTATTCTAAATTTAATTAATGGGGTTATTGTTTTTGGATAAGGCCTTGCTTTACACTCTGAATGTTGGGTCAAATATATATCATTCTTATTTAATTCCGACATTTCCTATGTTGTTGCCAATATTTTTTACTCTGAACTGATAAAAGTTAGATTGAACCCAATCAGGAGTAACTACGATGATCTCAGTTGTCAAAATAAGGGTAGAGTAAGGTTACGGTTCTGTGTTTAAATTTCAGAATGCTTTAACCATAATTGCAGTGTTATAATTATATCTACATTTTTTGTATAACTATCTTCCTTTATACTGTGTAAGGGAGTTCTCAAAAGGACTGGTAGGATTTTACCATTGTTTATTGTGAATACAACACTGTACAAATGTATTTGCTATTTCTATATCATTCCTTGTCACGAACCCCGAGTGAACGGTTTTACATGAATTCATCATTTATTAAATTGTAGACTTCCTCATACAGTGAGAATTTCTTCAGTTGGGTTCATTTATTTGGTGTGAATGACAAACAAAATCTAAGTTATTCTAATGATGAAGGAACTAAATAAATGTATCTTAACCCTTATGCCTATGGAGCATTCCTCTTCTGTAATACCTTATAATAGGGTAGCGAAACTTATGAAATATGATTTGGTATTATAAACAAAGTTTAAGGAGGAGTCTCATTCTCTCCTATTTAGTAATTTGTTCAAACGAGAGGTAGTGGATTGCCTGCGAGCATAGTTTGTTTGTTCGAATATTATGACAACAGATCTCTGTGTAGGTTATCTAATTCAGTCATTAAATTTATTTAATAAAGTTTGTACACAGTACTAACTGCATTTGTATCTACATACCTTGTTCATATATAAATGATTCTACCAAGAATTTTAATCACAAAAATAGACATACACCTAATCTTTCAAGTTTATTTTACATAAAGCATTCTGCCTAGAATTTTAGTTCAGAAAGGACAATTCCAGAATTTGGTCTTTGATTATAAACTCCATACAACGAGAAAATGTCACCCATGGAAATTATTTCAACTTAACACAAACAGAGGTGTCATATCGGATATACAAAATCATTCAAAACAAAGAAGGAGAAGATTTAACATATTTGAACCAGTTTGCGGGAAGACAAAGGGAACAACCACATTCCTCCCAACCATAGAACCAGACAACCAAATTACTTGCCTGATTCACCCCCTAGCCTGACCATGTATCCATGAGGGTGAACTTGAAATCTCCTCTTCAACAAAGTTTCCTCTATCTGTAGTCCTCTCTTTGCCTCACACTCAATATACAATGTTCATAACAACAAGTATACAACAATCTCTTTTTCCAGCATACTCGACAGTGTCTTGCCTCCTCACATATGCTATTTATCAACCATATTCTTGCCTAGGTATATTCCCTCCCTAGGTACTTTTCACAACTTTCTAAATCCTTGATTTTCAGGGGCTTCCAATGGCCAAATCCCTGATTTTCCACTTGTAATAATTAGCCCAGAGGTAGCTCCAACATGTTCCCCACTCATGGAGTCATGGTCAGATGAATTTAACATGGTTGTTCCATTTGTCCT
Source organism: Picea sitchensis (assembly GCA_010110895.2). Lineage (NCBI taxonomy): Eukaryota > Viridiplantae > Streptophyta > Pinopsida > Pinales > Pinaceae > Picea > Picea sitchensis. The sequence goes on from SNQJ01S0037639.1 coordinate 97,275, forward strand.
CCTACAATAAATAAAACAATATTTTGTTTACATACAAGTGTCATAGTCAACTAGTTAGCTAGGTCAAATCAGGACTTTGCCTAACCGTCATAATAATTAATTACAATTTATTAAATTCGAAATTTGAAATTGCCATAAATGGAAAAAAAAATTCCAAATTCAAAGTTACCAAAATGGAAATAATTCTCTAACAATTTTTTTAAATTTCAAAAATACTTTATTTTTGGGGGGATGTCACAAGTTAGATAAGGACCTATGAATCTATTGAGTGTCTTTTGTAAGGTTGTTGCATTGCTAGATTTTGTTGGGACCAAGAGGTTGGATTAGCCCGAGTGGGCATAGCTCCCTAGTGCGCCCATCACCCTGTCGCGACGTGATTTCTTGAGATTGAATCGTTGCACGCTTGGATCAAGAGGCAGAAACGATGACCCGACTTAGGATCATGCGCCACCGATGTGGGAGGCTATTGTTTTTGGTAGTCTTATTGTAACTTTTGCGTTGTCTCTTACTTGTTGGGATGGTACTAGTATCAGGTCTTCAAATCCGTTGTGTTGGGACGGTGGATGTTGTCCTTTAGTTGGTAGGCGTTGTCACGTTTTTTACTGGCGGGTGGGTGTTTCCATCAGTTGATTTACACATGTCTTGCCTAGTTGGTCTGGTGCTAATGCATGGAGTCGCAGTTGTCTGTTGCTTGATCTGCGTGCGTGTGTTCGTCGTCAGTTGTGTGGTTCAACTATTGTCGTCGTTACCTTCCTGCCTTAAAACAAAAAAAAAAAAATCACTTTCTGTTTCGCTTGTAGTTGTAATGAAGGGGTCGTTACAAATTCCTGCAGAGATGTTTTTAAGAGCATGATTATTATTTTTGTGCCATAGATTTACTAAAGTTAGGTACAACGTGTCCGTGAAAGTGCTGACTACTTGTCCAGGAATTAAGTGATAGCGATTTCCTTACCTTTCACAATGCTATCTCATTTTAATATCCAGCTATGTCATTACTCCAACATTCCTGTATTTATTAGGCTACGCGTGGGTGATCGTAGTCAGAAATTTGGATTTAATAGACAACTTGTTATTACTCAACAATTTTAGTTGTGTAATAGATAGTTGGTTAAACTTTAATACAGTTAATAATGCTGCCAACATTTTGGAAATTAAGGTTGTGAATAATGTCATATTTATAGCATTATACATTACTATGGTTAATATTGTTGTATATTGGTAAATGGCTAATTTAGATAGTATTTAATTTGTAATGTAGACTTGAATCTAGTTTGCAATTTAGACTTGTAATTAGTTTGCAAATTTAGACTTGTATTAAATTTGTAATCTAAACTTGTATCTAATTTATAATTTAGACTTGTATTTAACCTATAGTTTAGACTTGTATCTATTTTAGACCTGTATCTAAGTTGTAAATTAGGCTTCTATTTAATGTTAAATTAGATTTGTAATTTATTGACTAATTTGTAATTTAGACTTGCTAATTAGATTGGTAACTAATGTTAAATTAGATTGTAAGTATTGACTAATTGGAACTTGATTAATGGTAGGGTTGTTGGTGAAGTTGTGTATTAGCTTGCGCTTTTCTTCGAACAATGTCATCTTGTGTTTTGTCGATCTATGCTTCCATGTGAGTGTTGTTGGTCGTCGTAAGTTTGCTATTGGCGCATTGGCTGGACGCCTTCATCCATTGGGTTGCATGCCATGGAGGTTCTAGTTAACTGGTCGTCGAGGCCATTGTGTCAGGATGGGGATGTTGTCTCGTAGCTTGTAGGCATGGTCATGTTTGTGTCGGGCGGGTAGTCGTTGCTCCTTGTTGTTTTACGCATGTTTCACCCAGTTTCTCTTATGCTAGTGCGTGGAGTCATAGTTGTTCGTTTCCTGTTCTACGGGCATGGTGCTCATAGTCAGATGTGTTGTTTAGCTGCAATCGTTGTTGTCATCCTGTTTATAAAAAAAACAAAAATTATGCACCTTCTTCTTCGCTTATAGACGTAACGACTGAGGAGTCTTTACAGTTTCTTACAATGCCTTGTTTACCGTTAAATTATATTAACTCTTTCGTAAGTTATGTTGTTTTCAATCTTTTAAGTTATGTTGTTTTCAATCTTTTTGCACTTGATGCTACAAAAAATTGGTTGTAGGTTTTTAATAATGTGAATCTAGATTATAAAATGTATTCAAAATATTTTGATGATATAAGATATTGGTTGTATGGTTTTAATAAAGTAATTATTATAAAGTTTATTCAAAATATCGAGGATATTGAAGGAGTCCTACACATGAAACGATGTCCTTATTAGATGAGATTCTCATATTATAAATAAAATCCATGGGATCCCTCGATCTATAACACATTGAATACCATTGCACCACTTCTCAAAAAGTGAATGCATATGGTATGTTTGTTGCGTGTACAAGGATAAAATTCCCTCAATCCCTTAGACACCTTGCATTTATGAATGTCAACTTTCCCAAGGAGACAATACCTTTGATTGTTGATGCAAGGAAAATAACATGGAATGTATTTCATCTAACCACACTACTTCGAGCATGGATGGCCCTATATTGGATTTGATTCCCAGATATATGCTCCCTTAGTTGAGGCCTCAAACAAAAATTTCATTCAAAAACTCAATGATTAACATGATTATGTAATTCATGCCAAGTTTTGAATTTTTCTATGTTCTTCATTTCATAACAAGAGAAATAAATATGCATTGCTAAGAGTCATTTATATTTGGACTAGATTGGCAAAACACATCTTGAAACCATCTAGTGAGACCTAATGATCATGGGTAAGTAAATCTCTTTATATGCCTCACATGTCCTACATATTGTCATGAGTCTTGGTCACATCTCTGTGTAAGACATGAGTGACCTACTTTTGTAGATTTGGTTTTTCCTTGAAATTCATCCGATCAACATTTAATTTAATATGCTTGGCTTTTTAGTC
>SNQJ01S0037639.1:109483-121130 GCA_010110895.2 Picea sitchensis
CTAAGTCCTAAGTCTAAAACTTCTCTAGGGTAAAATTTTTGTCTAACCTTAAGAAAAAGACCCTATAAAAATAAAAATAAAAATTTAAACTAAAACCCTCTTAAGTAATAGTCTTAGTCTTCATAAAAATTTTGGAGTAAAATGAAGAGAGTAAGAATTTAACTAAAACTAGTGGATTTAAAAAATTGCAAGGAATAAATTAATTCTTAACTTGTGAAAGTATAAAAAGATATTAAATAAATAATAAAAGGAAAAGATTGAACGACGCAACTGCCATTGTGGCTCTAATAAAAACAGGAAAGAAGGGAATAATAAAAATTAGGAAACTAAGAAATAGGGGGAAACACAATAAGGGAAAAAGGGGAACTTATGGTAAAAAACGAGGTCAACATAGTAAGGAATCTGCAATTAAGAACCTTCTAAAATGAACTAAATTAGCAACTTCATTTTAGGGAAAGTATTTAAACCTAAACGGGAATCTAGGAACACCTAGGAGTAAATTTAGGAGCAACTCTAGGTGGGTGAGGGAATTGAGACAATTAATAAATTTAAAGAAAATAATTATTGGAGAAAAGAGGGGGATGGACGACACTTGTGCGAAGGAGAATATTTAGAATATTTTTATTAAAACTTAATTTAAATGTGATTTAGGGAAAGTTGGAGGTTCTAAAAACTCTATAAAAGAAAGGAAAGATGAGGAAGAAAGGGATTGGATGTTAGCGTAACGTTACACTATTGAATTTGTGACTTGACTGATTACTTGTGGGGAGTTGGGTTTTCCCAGCTTGGATAGGAGTGGTAGCTCGGCCCTGCAAGGCGAGTTGGGAGCTAGACGTACCATATGGATAGTGTGTGGCCCCTTTGCAGATCGGGGGCTAAGGGGGAAGCAGAGTACCCCTAGCAATTGGCTGGGAGGTACCGGTGTAGTCTCGACAGTCGACGAGCGGGAGCGGCACGGAGCGCGCGATCATCATTCGAGGCGGGATTTTAGGCAACGGTATGGTTTTTTTTAATTTGGTAGAATAGGATGCATTATGATCTATGCTGGTATCATAATATTGGTTGTAATTGGATTTAATGGTTGTTTTATTTTTCTACTCGACGATTATAAGTGTATATGTTGCAACTGTTGTTCTTATTTAAAATTTCTCATGTGATACAGTATCATTGATGTTATCCTATACAATTTGATACCCTATAGGTTTCTGAGTTTGAATTACAACTAACAAGCTTTGGAAGACCCTCTTGATAATAAAATTTTCGACTGCTGCTACTTCTTCTGTCAATAAAGTTATTTGCCTCTGTTAATTAAATAGATAAAGAAAGAAAAATTTTGAAATCGTTCCTTCATCCTTCTGGATTTTATGACGGAAGTTATTACCGAATCAATTCTTGTAGTTACCGGTCTAAAATTTTGATTGAATTTTACATATCTGGAATGTATTTTTGTGTTCTGAATTCATGTACTGTAATATGGTATAACAAAATTTTATGTTTAAGATTGTACGTAATGAAAGTTTAATTTTAGACCATGAACCGACTTGTAACCATTTTGAGCTTGAAGCGAATCATTTAATTTACATCTGTTTACGCCCCTGTAAACTGGATGGAAACCGCGTCCATTTGCCTCTTCTCCACTTTAAAACCCTTCAACAATCCACCTCTGCAACTGTATTCACGTCGCCCAACTTAGCTCGAGCAACTGTGGTCATTTCTTTAAATCCTTACCTCTGCAACTAGTTGAGGTCGCCTAACTTCGCCCCTACAGCAATGTCCAAATCAGGTAATTTTGCCTCTGCCTTGTGTGTAAAGTCGCTCGTTTGAAAAATGTTGGATACCTCCTCTCTCTCCGCATCGTGTAGACTGTTTCCCATGCATCTACCTCTGCATGTCGCACTACATACAACGGAGAAGGGTTTCAGCTATGACGCGGTCAAGACAAAGATGCCCATTTGGATTCTCGGTTCTGACAGATACCTTGACTGTGGCCATTTGGATTTCAAATTCTCGGGCATGCACCCACCGCTTAATTTCTTCTGCGTCGATTTAGACGCCCTTCCCTGTCTTCATTTTATCTGGCAGCAAATGTTATTTTCCCTTTCGTGACAAGATTTAGTTGCCTCAGACAGCGACATGGAAATCCATCCTTTATTGTTGTTTGAGGAGAAATTTAATAAATGGAACAGTTGGAGGTGCATTACCATTATGACCTAAGCGTTTTAGATTTATTTTTACTTTATTTTGTCATTTACTTATATTTTTACCTACCAAGATGTCTCATCTGTCAGCTGTAATCTTACCGGTCTGCTAACTATAAACCCCTTTTTAATGTCCTTAAATGTCTCTATTGTCTGCGTTCAATCTATTAAATGGTAGCGATATATTATGCTTAGTATAGCCTTATCATTTTGGATGGATTTATTCTAGTCCACTGGGTTTTACCATCATAAGGTGTTACCACTGCTAGGCGTGGGTCACTTCTTGGGTTGAATTGTGGACAAGCAACCCAAATTTTCGTTGTTCGTTCAATTACTTGGGTTGTCTTTTGTATTATTAAAAGGGCATGAGGTTGGGGCGAGGTTTCCAAAGCTGTAGCTTGTATTTAGATTTCAGTGTCAGATCTGTCATTTTTTGGATTCAATATAATGCCTTTGATTATTCTTGGAAACCTTTTGAATTGGATTTTTTTTTATTTTGGGAAATTGTAGTCAAGTTTTAACTTGCTAGATAATAAACTTTTGGGATCCCCTTTATAACAATGCAGAGTGCAAGTGTGTAGTATGTGGCCTTAAATAAATTTAGCATAGATACCAACCTGGGCGTGAATGAAGTGGTTAAACGTCTACCCCTGCACATTACTTAAGGACCGACCTTAATTTAAAAAAAAAAAAAAAAAGTGTTAATCAGGGGGAACGGTGGTTACTACAGCTGTCCTTGTTTTATATTGTTTTAATGGAATAGTTCTGGTTTTCTTCCCATAGATCTTGATATTTATATATTCTATTTGAATGTAAGGTAATGTAATATAATGTTATGTTAATGAAAAGTAATATAATGGAAGGTTAATGTAAGGTAATGTATTGTTAAAGTAATGTTAAGGTAATGTGGTGAATGCTTTATGTTAGTGTTAATATTCATGGTAAGGTAAATGTTAGTGTGTTCATCATTATGGTAATGATATCACTGCTTATTTATTATGGTTAACAGAGAAAATGCAATGTGATTGTGATTATTGCAATGTCCTTGAACTAAGTACAATAGTATTTTATGACTTAATAAATGGGGGATTGAGATTAATTGGATTTACCTTATGTATAAGGTACTCATTAGTTGATGAAATTTAATGGAGCAGTTGGTCTGTAATCAATCACAGTTGAGTCATAGAAAATGCCTTGTCTTAAATATTGGTTGGTCGTTGTCTGAGTCCTTTTGTCTTGCCCCTTCCGTAGAGGATTTGGTTGCTCATTTAATTATTGTTCTGTCTGGTTGTTTTAATTTCTTGCTTGGTCTGCTTGTGTTGGGTGGGATGTAGACACCTCCATGTTCCTCAGAATAGTCGCCAGCCCTGAGACCTTAAATGGTTAAAATCGATGGGAACTTGGGCTTGAGCGTTTCTTATGTGTCTTGGAGGTCCTAACCATTGCAGGGTAGGATGGGCGGGTAGTCAGCCTTACTTATTTTCGATTGATAGTCATGAAATGCATGCAGTTACTTTGTGCATCTTATGTAGTCTTGTTGTGTTCGTCGTGGTTTGCATCACGTTCTTCGTCGGGTGGCGACGCATAGTCAAATGTGTTGTTTCCTTTGTACACACGCGCACACACACATAAAAAAAGAAAACATTTTCACTTGATATAAGAGGTTTTCGGCGTAACGAGGAGGTTCGTTACAAACCCCTTGGACTCCGGTTCAATTCAGGGAGTGTGCCATTGAGGTTTGATTGTTTTACTGTGATATTAGTGCATCTGATTAGATGATATGATGTGGATATGTTCTGACATGATTTGTTGATGATGTAGGCTGACGATAGCTTGCCCACTAGACTCACATATGGAGTCAAGGGGTCACACATGACTACCATATATATGAGGGAGAGGTGTGGACAGTAGCCCTGGCATAACCTACTAGCACTCCCGCCATGGCTCGAACTATAGGTTAATGATTACCTAGTTCGAGAGGAACCACGATGCCATGAAGGAAGACCACGACAGTCGCTCACGATGATTCTAAGGGGTGCGCAATAAGGCGGGGGACTTATTCCTTAGAATCCCTTAGTCTCCCACAAGTTGACCTGGCGAAGGGTTGACTCCAGGGGTTATTGATGTCTACCAATCAGTCAAGAGGCGAGTGGAACCCTTGGAGCATGTAGTGCGTCCTGAAGGGCACGTCGCAAAAAGGAACAAATGAGGCGAGTGGCACCCTTGGAGCACCTAGTGCGTCCTGAAGGGAACGTCGCATTGATGATGATAGAGGGATGAACCTAGATGGGCCTAAGAAAATTAACATGTTAAGAAATTTTAAAACAATTTCCCTAATTAAATGTCACCTAATACAAAATCTAAGTTCTAAGTCTAAAATTACGCTAGGGGTAAAATTTTGTCTACCAAAAAAAATATATATATAGAGAGAGAGAGAGAGAGATAAAATAAAATAAAATAATAAAATTTAAAATAAAAACCACTTCAATAATAATTACGACCTTCATAAAATTTTGTCACATGAAGGGAGTAAGAAATTAAATTATTCATAAGAAATAAAATCCGTGGTTATAAAATGTAAAGAGGGAATTAATTATTTTATCTTTTGATAATTTAAAATATACTAAATTAATGATAAAAGGAAAAAGGGGTTAAATTCCTCACCTGCCTTTTTGAGTTCTAATTAAAAGGGGAAGGAAGGAAAATCAAAAAATAGGAAACTAGGGAAAAGAGGTAACATAAAAAGGAAAAAGGGGAACTTAAGGGAAAAAGCAGGAAGTCAACTTAGTAAAGAATCTACATTTAAGAGCTTTCTAATTTTAAACTGAATTAGCAATTTCATAATAAGGAAAGCCTTTAAAACCTGTAAGAGAATCTAGGGACACCTAGGAGTGATTCTAGGAGTAACTCTAGGTGGGTAAGGGAAATAAATATAATTACTTAATTAAATAAATTAATTAATTAATGGGGGATTGTGGGGGATGGGTGACACTTGTACGAAAAAGAATTTTTAGGATTTTTTTTTTAAAAACGTTAATTACATGAGACTTTAGGAAAGAGAGGAAGTGGGAAATTCTATATAATGAAGGAAGGAGAAGGAGAAAGGATCATCTTCTGTTTGCATAATGTTACGCTGCATAAATATCGACTTGACTGATTTACTTGTGGGAGTTGGGATACCTAGCTCAGAGAGGAGTGGTAGCTTAGCCTTGAGAAGCGATCTGGGAGCTAGACGAAATCTCTGGATAGTGTGAGTGGCCCCTTTGCGGCTCGGGGGGCTAAGGGGGAAGAAGAGTACCCCTAGCATTGGCTGGGAGGTACCGGTGAGGTCTCGATGGTTGATGAGCAAGAGTTGCATGAAGCGCGAGACATCATTCGAAGAAGGCGATAAGGCAACAATAATCTCTTTTATTTTGTAGAGTAGAATGCATTAGGACTTATGCTTGGATCTGCATATTGATTGTAAATGGATTGGATGTTTAGATTGATAGCGGACCCCTTTTTTTAGCCTATCTGATTGTTTGGTTAATTGATTTCCCGTGGCCTTCATCCCCTCTTGACTCAATGGCCCTGTGGTTTGACTGTGACCCATATGATTGTTTTCTTTTCATCCCTAACACGCCAGTCCTCGCCTAAGCAGTCGGCCAAGAGCCTGATCTACGATCGTCGCCTTCGTGTTAAAAGACCTATGGATCTCAACGCCCTGCTTTTCTATGCAAGGATGATGAACGAAGGATGGCCCTATCCACCATCAACCTCTATTGTTTTCCTTGGTTGATTGTTGTCTTACGCCCTAATGTGTTCATTAACCCTGCAGAATTTGATTGTTGGCAAGGTTTTTCCATGAACTTGGCATGTTTATATCTATTGTTATCTTGTTTTACTTCGCCTTTTTATCTCGTTGGACATTCCTGCATTTTCACATTATTGACTTCATTTTCATGCATGCATGGATAAATTTTACTCTGCCATTCTCCTTTTTAGACAACATTCTCCCCACGTATTGCTTGGCGTTTTACACTGCCTTCCACCGGTTTTCACACAGCGTTCTAGTTGGGTTTTACTATTCCTTGGTTTGGATCCTTATGGTTAATACACTGTGATTTTCTTGGCGTTGACACACTGCAATATCATATTACTTTTGCGATGGATTGACATTTTATTTCTACTATAGCAATTGAAGTGGTGATCACAATAAATAGAATTGAAATTCAATTACGTGAATAGGGAGAATAAACCAATAGCATTAGCTCTAGCATTTGAAATAGTGTTTTTATAATACTACTGTGATATTACCAAGATATTCATACTTAACACTTACCACGGTCATCTTTATGCCTTCTGCGTTGACTCTTCATGGCTGTATATACATGGATGTTGTATATTCATATTTAATTTATTGTTGTGTATTTTTATAATCTGTTGACAATCCCTGGTATAGTTATAATTCATTGTTGTATATACATGGAAGCGGTATAATCGTAGTTAATTTATTACTGTGTTAATGTGTAGATATCATGTGATAAGTGTTAATGTGTAATAGCAATGATTTTCCTTTTATGAAAACAATTTATATAGTGAATCCATGATAGCAATTGAATTTCTAATAGCGAACTCATACAACGATTTTTTAGATATTGCATAATGGCAATTTCATTTTGTAAAATCGTTTCTGTAAAATTTGTTCTAGCAAATTCGTTTCTGGCAAGTCGTTTCTAGCAATTTCATTCTGTAAAATTGTTTCTGTAAAATTTTCTCTGGCAAATTTGTTTCTGGCGAGTTCGTTCGTGGCAATTTCGTTTTGTAAAATTGTTTCTGTAAAATTTGTTTTGGCAAATTCATTTATGGCAAATTCGTTTCTGAAAAGAGTATGCTGGCAATTTCGTTTCTGTAAAGATCATGCTAGACAATTTGTTTCTATATGCAGATTACCCTAAGAATTTATCGATTAAAGGTGAATTCGATCTGTGCCCTTATCTTTTGATCATGGCAAGTGACTCTCCTTTCCATACTCCCCTACAACTACGTTTTATCCACTTTATTTTTCATTTTCCAACATTTCTCTTGGTTGGCGTGTTCATTTAGAAATCCATTTTGCCAATGTATTAGACAGCGATTTCATTGCTTGTGCCTATCTGAGCGATTCAGTAATTCCTTTTGGCTATTTAGAAAGAAGATTGAATTGTCGGTGTGCCCACGCCTTTTTCCTTTAATTGTGGACTATGATGCAGACAGTTGGCCATGCGTTTCCCATTTTGTTGACTGCACCTTAGGCCCCGATTTTTTGTTTTACCTTTAGCTGGAAGTGAATCTCACCTTTGGCTTTATGGATTTTACCCTTCCAGTCGGTTCCTTTAATGTTCACAGACAACTGTCACCTTGGTACCTTGAGATAGGTTAGTCACTTGCTAGAATGTATCGAGTTAATAATGTCTCCATGAGGTTTCCTGCCATGACGTAGTTAGTATTGTTAGTGGTATATTAATTGATAGGTCATTTATTATTTAATGCCATGTTATAAAATGCCTTGGTAATTTTCTTTGTGATAAGGGCTTTTATTATTGCTTCATTGTTTATTTTAAATGGTAGCCTTCTAGTTTGAAATGGATGTTATTGTCATCACGATTAATGGCTAGTTAGAAGGAGTGTTGGATTAAAGATGGGTTGCATATTTCACCTTGCTAGACTGGTTGCATTTAATGTCCATTTTCTTAATGGCTCATTTATAATTTTAGTCAAGTTAGTTAGCCTACAATTGATGTTACTTATATTTTTAACCATGTCGAAGTTCAGACTGGCTTTTTGGATTATATTTAATGTTGATTTAGATGGCGCCTTAAGACAATGTGGATGCAATACTGATGGTTTTAGTTTTTCGCTTCTTGCGCAATGGATTGTATGTCATGAATGATAGTCATAGATGTTGGGTTTCTTACACATCGATATTTATGTAGTAGATGGTGGTTCTAGATAATTAGTTTTTTTCATCTAGTTTATTTTTGGTTGATGGCCTTAAATTTATTTATTTCTTGCGCACCTGAAAATTAAGGTTTTGCATGACGTATTGCATAATGTTAGATGTTACTTCTTGCGCACAAGGGAATGTTAATGTAATGTGTGTTAGACGGTTATTTAATTCTTGCGTCATCAAATTTATTGTAACAATTCCAAGTGTAAGAGTGTTTAATGTGCAACCTTATATAAATAACATATTTTTCATTTTGAGCGTAAATAAAGTGTTTCAATGTCTACCTTATGTAAAATAATTTAAAGGGCCGACTTTAAATAATCTTGAAAGATTTATAGAATTGATTATTGTGGAGTGAAGTTTCTTGGATGATCTTGATGTTGTATTTAGCTTGTCGGCTCAAACTTATACTTTGGGGTGGGATGTAGACACCTCCAAGTTCCTCAGAACAGTCGCCAGCCCTAAGACCTTAAATGGTCAAAATCGATGGGAACCTGGGCTTGAGTGTTGCTTATGTGTCCTAGAGGTCCTAACCATTGTAGGGTAGGATGGGAGGATAGTCATTCCTATTCTTGTTAGGTCGTCATGTTGTTGTTGCGTGAGTTTCTTGCGTGGTGTTCGTCGTCATGTTGCGTTGTTGAGTATAATGTCTTTATTACCCTTCTACATACGCACACACAAAAAACAAATTGAGGCTTGATGTCGTGACGAAACATGGAGGTTCATTATAGTTTGTGTGATAATGATAAAATAAAATGCTCAAATTGATGTGACAATAAAATAAAACCTTAAAATGGAAGAGATGTTCAACTCTTCTTTAATTTTATCATAGTCATTAAAAAAATGCTCAAAGCTAGAAGAGATATTCACCTCAAAGTTCATATACCCTTAATAAAATAAAATCTCAAAATGAAAGAGATATTTTTAACTCTTCTTTAATTTTGAGAAGAATAATTAAAAAAAAATATTCAAAATAAAAGAGATGTCCAATTCAACTTTAATTTATATAATGCCCATAAAATAAAATAAAAATCGGAATGAGTTAAAATTTGAAAATAGATATTATTACAATAGAAAATATAAAATATGTTTAACTTTTTTTTAAATTAATGCAATATTATTAAAATAAAATAGAAAAAAATACTATTGAAAAAAGTAGGTATTCAATGGAAATGGTGTTTAACAATTTTTTAGTTTAAAATAAAATGTTCACAATACAAAAGGTATACAACTCAATTTTGATTAGTGTAATGCTCATATAATAATTTTGATTGGTGTAATGGTTGAAAAACACAGATAAAATATGGTTGAACCATATTGTATCTGTGTTTTTTAAGAATGATCTGGAGTTTTTTATACATACCCTTTTTATACATATCCTATTTGGAAATATGGTTGAAAATAGTCAAAACAAGTCATCAAATTTAATACAAGTCCAACAATGAAAATAGTCAAAACAAGTCATCAAATTTAATATAAGCGATCTTCATTAAAATTTATATTGATATTAAAATTTATCAGAATTTAAAGTTTTTCTAAGCCATTAATAGTCCCTTATAATCAGATGGAAATGGGTCCTAATTTTGATATGAAGTTATCATTTTCATATGAAAAATCATTGAACAATCAAATTGCAAATAATGAATCCATTTATTCTATATGTAGTAAATTGGTTACATGCATTAAAGGATTTGTGTATATGATTTGGATAATTTGTAGGATTAAAGTATAATCATCCAAAGTATAGGTCAATTTAAGTTCCCTATATACAATCTATAAGTTATTCCCTGAAATTGTAAATAAGGTTTGATAAACTTTATAATTCATGGGAAATACAAATTTTCTTAATTGAATGAACCATGAAAGTAAACTAAACTAGAAATGATTCTAGAATCCTAGATATTCATAAATTCATGTACTTTCAATGCAAAATAAAAAATTCTAGAATGTACATGTGCCACTTATTTAAAAACATTGAAATGGTATTCCGACTTCAATTATTCGTTCATGTTCGACTTTGGACATTTTCCATTTTCTAACTTTTTTTTTTTTTTAATTGAACTTTTATTAACTTTAAGCACGCTGCACATACCAAATGACTATATTGACAACTTGTGACATCTGACTGGTAGTCTTGAAAGTGAACATGAGTATCGGTTTGATGGGTTTCTGGAAAAAAATATCCTTTCAATACAATGGATCCTCTCTCATATATAAAACCATTATCATCAAAATCTTTTAATAGCCTCATCTTTTGTTCTGTGCATCACATCAAATAATATTTCACGTTTTCAATATTTTCTACAGGTGCAACCACGAAAAATACATCTCCTGCAAATAATTGGATATATTGGACAACAAATAGTTCATGTTAGATTATCACACAAGTACATCTACAAGTTATTTGAAAAAATTTAAGCATAAAAATTACATTCTCTAACAAGATCAGAAACTCTATTGCCATCAACTGACACTATAGTTTCATTTGATTCCATCTCCGCGAGATTGCAAGTGGCATTTTCCCTTTTACATTAAGTTCGGTATGTCTCCAAGATTTAACATATTCTGCATTTTCGTTTTCGCAAATATCTATGGATTTTGTGTCCTCTATGCAAATTGAACAAAAACAAGACTCATTTCTTCTATCAAATGCAAACACATTTTGATAACATTTTGTTTTAACTGAATGTATTTTTCGTGTCCCAGATATTGTACTGGTGTCATATGAGATTGATCTATTTACATCCTGGATTCCAACATACCAAGAAAACCTGCACAAGACAAGAACTTGTTAACTCACTAGTACAGATGACCAAATTTGCGATGGTTTTTTGTTGATATTGCCACACATATTCATCGCAATTTCACGAAAGCCGAGTTTTTTTTTCGTCGGAAAAATTTCGTCGCTATATTGACGATCCAAGTGTGCGTGGAAACATCGACGAAATTATCTCTCCACGTGTCACCAGAGCCAAGTTCGGTTAACCCTTTTCATCGTCGCAATTTTGACGAAATATCATTGCAAGTACAATGAACAACCGTGGCAATTACGACGAAATTTCGTCGCAATTGTGACGAAAAGTTTTGACAAGTCAAAAACTTACGACACAAATGTTGTATGTGCGACGAAAAATTGTGGCAAATTGCAACAAATATTCGTGGCAATAGCGACGACATGGATTCATCAAGACCAAAGTTACGACAAAGATGTTGTATGTGCGACGAAAAACTGTGGCAACTTGTGAAGAAAGTTCGTCGCTATTGCCAGGGTGGTCAAAATGCAATTTTTTTTTTCCGACGAACTATCGTTGATATTGCGACGATGTCACTAAGTTTTTTTTTTTAAATTACATGAGATATGGTATTACCATATTACAATGTAATATGACAATGCCATATTACAATGTAATATGGTAATGCCATATTACATTGTAATATGGTATACCATATTACAATGTAATATGGTATACCATATTACAAT